>CABHPQ010102910.1:13457-27398 GCA_902168405.1 Peromyscus aztecus
TGGCATTTAGAATGGCTTATAGGCTGTGGTTCACCTAGTTCATCTATGGCTGTCTACGAACAGAAGGTCTAAGAATCCAATGGTTTTTCAGTCTCCAAGGCTGGTTGTCTCAGTTGGTCTTCAGTAAATGTTGGAATCCTGAAGAAGTAAGATCTAGTGCCAGTGAAAGAATTGACTTTCTAGTGAGATCAAGAGCAAACAAGCAAACAGAGAACCAGCTTTCTACTTCTATATCCTTTCTATAAGCTGCAAGCAGGTGTCACCAGATTTGAGATAGGTCTTCACAGGTCAAAAGAACTGAGTTAAACATATGTCTTTCTACCTCAAAGATCAAAATTAGAAGTGGATCTTCCCACTTCAAATTACTTAAGAAAAAAATCTCTCAAAGGTGTGCCTTTCAATTTTTAGGTTTTAGTTAATTCCAGATACAGTAAAATTGACAGCCAGAAATATCTATCACATGGGAAATGCCTGAAATACCTAATATTGTTCAGTTAGTTTGGTTTGGTCCATGTCATTCAGTGAATATAGAGAAAGAGGCCCCTGTGTCCAGTATGAAAGAAATTTTTCTACCAGCAAATGTATGGTTCTGAAGAGCTGAGGTGGGTCTCTGTCAGGGGCCAAGAACTTGGAACCCTTCACTGGCCCAAGGTGGTGGCTGAGGGATGTAGATGGAGGTCAGAGGGGCACAAGCACAACCCAGCAGACAGCCCATCTTCCAGTGTCCCCATGGCCCTTTTCTGCAGCTTCAATAAGTTTTTCTGTGTTAGGATTAGCTCAATTGGCAATTCATATCTAAAACAAGGATGGGGTATTGACCCCACACTGGAACATTAGGTGACATGGTAGTTTATTTCAACTGAGATTTGTTGAGAGTTGCTGCCGGGAATTGGAAACTGGCATGGTCATCTTTTGTATCCCTTTCACAATCTCTTGATCTTGCTCACTTTCCTTTTTGTCTTACTCCTCTTTGGTATTGAATACCTTAAAGGCCATATCTACAAGTTCATTTTTAGGCGTCACAGGTACCGTTGCTAATCTCATGCGTTTTCATCTGGTATTAAGGGTAGATTGACCTAAGAAATGAACATAAGTAATAGAGTCCCCTTTGGGGTGTTAATATCCACATTGGTGCGTTTAATGATGGCCTCAGTAAGGTGGTTTAGGAAGAGTGTGAGATTTTCATTAGGGTTCTGGGTGAATGACCTTTCAGTTTGTCAAAGGGACTACCTCTTCTCCCTCTCCTGAGGCCTGAGGTGTCATTCTATTGATAGAATTTATTGGCATGGTCCTATTGCAGACTAGCCATCAGAGAAGACTGCTCAGACATAGGTTTAAGCCGATAGGAAGTCTATTAGCCAGCTTACAACTACTCTGGTTGTTCAGGATCCCAGTGTAGCACTGAGACTTTCTCAGGGTGTGATTTTAAGAACAAAAACCATGTTTTGGATTGACATACTTCAGATCACAAAAACATTTAGCCAGTAGTGGAACTATAGAAACCAAAAAGCAAAGTTAGTGCATTTAAAAACTTTTCAGAACTATGGACTTTGATGGATTAGGCCTTTGTTTTAACTTTGGCAGGTGGTGCTGTCTATGTGCTGAGTTTTATAATCTGAAAGGACCTTCTATCATGGAGTCAGTTGTGCTAAGGTCTTGGGGGTCTACTAAGGTCTAGGGACATGTTACAGTCCCAGGATTACTTCTGAATATGTTCCTTTTCATATTGAGTTAAGGCAGAAGTCAGGATATAGTACATATCATGGCATGTGAAAATCAAATATTTGAGTTATTTGAATAATTTGTTTCTGGAAATAAAGTGGGTTTTCAGAGGACAATTCAAGTTTTGGTTCTATGACATCCATTTCCACCAGTGTAAAGAGTACATGGACTCAGGTGGGGCAATTCCTTCCTGATACCTCAGGTTGAAGGAACATGGTTGCCCAGGGTCAAGTGTTAAAGGAAAGGGTAAAGGCAAAGATGGTTGTGGTGGATGTCTTTTGAGACATGTGAGTTGGAAGTATGAAAGGCTGAAGGGTAGGTGGATTTTAGAGTCTAAGGAGATGTAAGAATTGGGGAAGTGCATGGGGTGGGGCAGCTTGTAAGGAGGAGATTCATCAGCTGAACCATAATCCAAGGAACTGGATGGACTGTCAGATTTGATATTTGGGATCAGGCTTTTTGTGACAAAGGGAGATTTGGTAGTCAAACAGAAGTTGAAGAGGGAGAGGGGCAAAAACAAAGGTCCAAAAAGTTATAGACATATGGTACTTCAGACTGTTTTCCATTTTGTCTGAAGAAGTTGTCTAGCTTACTGAGACTATTGAGATTGAAAGTTTCAAATTCAGGCCAGTGAAGGATATTATTGACAGGGTACTGCTGTCAGATTTAAGTGAATAACCAAATGAGGTTGATGGACTGGTGCTCATTAAGAACATTTGGAGAATGTCTTGAAGACCGGACAAAATAATATTCCCTTGGATGGACAGTTTAGAGCCCATGTGGTAAAAATTTGATTTTAGTATTTGTGGTGATATATTATTTGTAATCTAAGAAATAAAGCTTGCCTGAAGATCAGAGGACAGAGCCAGCCACAGAGTTAGCCATAGAGATTGGTGGCATACACCTTTAACCTAGCAGTCAGGAGGCAGAGGCGGATATCCATCTGGATTTCTGTGAGTTCAAGGCCACACTGGGCTATAGCAGATTAATCCAGTCTAAAAGAGAAACAGAGCCAGGCAGTGGTGGCACACACCTTTAATTCCAGCACTTGTGATCACACACTCTCAATCCAAGCACTAGGAAGGTTGAGACAGGAAGTAATATGCTGGGCAGAGAAAGGAATATAAGGCAGGAGGAGACAGGAGTTCTGTCATCCCCTTCCCACTCTTTCAGGCTGAGGAGTTGATGAGGTAAGAGGTAGTAGCTGTGTATTGCTCTGCTTCTCTGATCTTTCAGCTTTCATCCTGATATCTGGCTCTGAGTTTTTATTATAAGACCATTTAGGATTTGTGTGTCGACAGCAGTGGTCAAATGATGAAGTGCCTCTAGTCTGGAAGGAAGAGGTCAGAGGAAGGAGAAGGGCTTGGTGGAGAGTAAGAGAACTGTGTCGGTCTGGATTTATATGGAGTGCCAATAAAACCTCAAAATGATGCTTACACAGCTTACAAGGGCAAAGGCCACTGTCTTGAGTTTTTATTGCTGTGAAGAGCCACCATGACAAGTGCAACTCTTATAAAGAAAACACTTAATTGGGGTGGCTCACTTACAGTTTCAGAGTTACAGTCCATTAACATCATGGTGGAGAGCTTGGAGGTGTGCAGGCAGATGTGGTGCTGGGGTAGCTGAGATTCCTATATCTTGCAGGCAACACAAGGTGACTTAAAGTCACACTGAAGGAAATTTGAACAAGAGAGACCCCAAAGCCTACCTCCACAGTGACACACTTCATCCAACAAGGTCATAGCCACTCCAAAAAAGTCACATCTAACAATGCCACTCCCTATGAGATTACAGTGGACAATTGCATCCAAACTAGCACACTCCACTGTCTGGCCCCCATAAGCTTGTAATCATATCATAATACAAAACCCATTTATTCTAACTTCAAAAGTCCCCATAGTGTATCACAGACTCAACAATGTTTTAAAGTCCAATTTTCAAAGTCTCTTTTGATATTCATCCAATTTCTTAACTGTAATCATCTATAAAACTAAAACTGTAAAAATAAAAATAAAAAATCACATGCTTCCAACATATAATGGCACAGGATATACATTACCATTCCAAAATGTAGGGAAGGAAGAATAGTGAGGAAATATTGGACCAAAGTAAGACCAAAAACCAGCTGGGTAAACTCCAAACTCTACATCACCATGTCTGATGTCAAAGCACTCTTCTGTTCTCCAACTCTGTTCCACTTTGTTGACTGTAACACACATCTTTCTCTTGGGCTGGTTCCACTGCCTGTTATCAGGTCTTCTCAGCAAGTATCCCATAACTCTGGCATATGTAACATCTTGGGGTCTCCAAGGCAATCTAGTATTCAAATTCACAGCTTCACACAATGGCCTCTCTACTAGGCATCTATTAAGGGACACACCTGGCACATGCCTGGCCTCAGATGCTTTATTCCATAATCCATTTCTTCTATCCTTAACTCTAAAGCCTGAACCATATGTCTGAAGCTGCAGAGTTGTGCTGCTTACTGGGGCTGGAACATGTCTCCCTCATTTACTTACATCTTCCCCAGCTTTCTGTCTTTCACTGCCAAAGCTTGGCTGTCCTGAAACTTGCTCTGTTAAATAGACTGGCCTCAGACTCAGAGATCCCCCAGCTTCTGCCTCTCCAGTGTGGGGATTAAAGGTTTGCCACACCACAACCAGCCATAAACTTTTCTTTTGTTTCTTTCCACAAGTTGGAAACCTAGAAGGGTGGGATCTTACCCTGAGGTCACCACTCCTTTTATTCCACTTCTTAACCTGTTTATCTCCTTGAATGCAGGATTTAGCTTCATTCCACTTCCGGGTACTCTTTTTCTCCTCAAAATGTACTTTTTGTAATTTACTCTGCCCAGCTTTCTCCTTTTCATTATAAATATTTATTAGAGTTACCACTAATATCAACACAATAGAGTCTATAGTACTGTTTTGAGATTTCCTCTTGCCAATGAAATTAATCTGAAACTCGTCCTTTTTCACCTCAGGCAGACTCTTCAGACGAGGGCAAAAGACAGCCACTTTCTTCACCAAGATATCACAAGAACAATCTCCAGGCAACATATTAAAATTATTCTTCTCTGAAACTTCTTGAGTAAGCCCGCAAGAATTAAAATAACTTTTAGCACCCCTGTCTTCCATGCTGCTACTAGTATGGCCCATTAAGAAGCACATAAAGCATCCCAGTGCTTTCATAACCCAAAATATCCACATTCAAATTCCTCCAAACAAATGCATGGTCAGGCCTATCACAACAATACCCCAGTCCCTGGTACCAACTTCTGTCTTAGGGTTTTAATTGCTGTGAAGAGACACCACAATCATGGCAACTCTTCTAAAGAAAACATTTAATTGGGACAATTCACTTACTGTTTCAGAGGTTCAGTCCATTATCATCATGATGGCCAGCATGCCAGCCTTCAGGCAGATGTACTGCTGGAGGAATATCTGTGATTCCTACATCTTGCAGGCAAGAGGAAGTTGATTGACTAACTGCCAGCTATCCTGAGCATAGGAAATCTCAAAGCCCACCCCCACAGTGGCGCAATTCCTCCAACAAGGCCATACCCACTCCAATAAAATCATATCTCCTAATAATTCCACCCCCTATGAGATCATGGGGGCCAATTACATTTAAACTACTACAGCAGCAAAGACCAGAGGCCCCTTGTCTCTACCGGTAGCTGCTAAGCCCAAAATATTGAGTTCAGCAGGTGCTCACGTGATGGACAAGCCTGATACCATCTTAAGATTAGAAGATCTTGTTACTAGGTCAAAATTGTTGCAGAATATTAATTTAAGATGTGTTACATTTGTTTATGCTGTGAAACATTTAATTGTGCAAAGACATGTTACATTTGCTTGATTGAATAAAATTAACCTGCTGGCATGAGGCTGAGTCAGCAACTAGCTGACAGGAATGTTAGGGAGGAACCATGTATAGCTAGGTTTTTTTTTTTTTTTTTTTTTTTTTTTTTTTTTTCTTTTTGAGACAGGGTTTCTTTGTGTAGCTTTGCGCCTTTCCTGGAACTCACTTGGTAGCCCAGGCTGACCTCGAACTCACAGAGATCCGCCTGGCTCTTCCTCCTGAGTGCTGGGATTAAAGGCGTACGCCACCACCGCCTGGCTGTAGCAAGGGTTCTTAAGTGGGAGGAGGAGGGCTGGCTTTTTGGGAGATGCAAGCTAGGAGAGGGGGTTAGCAACTTGCTATTCAGCCTCTCGGAGCAAGCAGAATTTCCCCTCAACTTTTGAATCCTGAGTTCTATAGAGGAATTGAGACCTAGACAAAGTTCCCTTTAGTGGCTGTGATAGAGCTGGTGCCTGAGGGAACAGAATTCCCACCTGGATCCAGCCAGTGTGGCTGAACTGCTACTGGTAGCTGCAGAGTTGCAACTGCCAATTAGCACAGCAGTTGCTTAAGGGAAAGCTACTTAATTTAATGAAAAACAACACAAAATAATTTCATTCCTGTTTTCTGTAAAAGTTAGAGTAGATCATGTCTTGATCTACTTTCTGGAATTTGACATATTTCATACCCTACACACTGACCATGCCCTGACCGCCACCCTGATAAGGTATGATGTTCTGCCAAATAATTTTGAGATGCTCTGCCAAGTTCCTACATAAACAAAAACCCTTGGAAACCCCCTAGCCTTGTAGTTTTTGTGCTATATAAACCCCCACTTTGGGCTGGGTAGTGGTGGGTATGCCTTTAATCCCAGCATTCGGGAGTCACAGGCAGGTGAATCAATCCCTTAAGCTCAAGACCAGCCTGTGAGTGAGCTCCAGGACATCCAGGGCTTCCCAGAGAAACCATGTCTCAAAATACAAAACAACAAAGCAAAACAATATAAGATAAAACAAAACATAGACACACACACTCACACACACACACACACACACACACACACACACACACACACAAAAACAACCAAACAACAACAACAACAAATACTTTCTCCTATCTTTGATGCTGTTCTTTCAAACCCTGCTTTAGGGAAAGAATCCTGTCTGACAGAAAATCAAGCTTGCTTAACTCAACTAGAAAAAAAAATTGTGTTATTTGTCTTTACTTCCATTGGGTGGAGTTAACACATGCTCCTGAAGAAATGATCCCTGTGGGGAGGAAGGAGGGCTTTCTGCCCATAGGTCTCTAAAATAGGCCTGAGTTTAGACACCAGATGTAAAGAAAATGAGACAAAGAAGAGAGGCAGAAAAAAATCAGACTCAATCCCAAAAGACTGAGACTGTTGGTTGGAAGAGTGGGGGGCCCCAAACTTTGGACTGGATAGAGGTTCTACATTCAGAGGTCATTTGAACTTGTCTTATTAAATACAAAAAATGAATTGATTTCTAGCACTTACTTTCACCTGACTTCTAAATGAAGACTCTGAAAGCCAGAAGGGCTTGGACAGATGTACTAAAAACTCCATGAGACCACAGATGTCAGCTGAGACATTGTGTATCAAATAAAGCTTGCCTGAGGATCAGAGAACAGATCCAGCCACTAGATTAGACATAGAACCCAGGCAGTGGTGGCACACACCTTTAATTCTAACACTCCCGAGGCAGAGATCCACCTGGACCTTTCTGAGTTCAAAGCCACTCTGAACTACATGAGATTGATTCAGTCTAGGAGAGAAACAGAGCCAGGCAGTGGTGGCACACACCTTTATTCCCAGTACTTGGGAGTCACATGCCTTCAATTCAAGCACTTGAGATGTCATGCCTTTGTTTCCAGTATTTGGGAAGTACACAGACCATTAATCCCAGCACTAGGAAGGAAGTGAAATGGCTGGGTAGAGAAAGGCATATAAGGCTTGAGGAGACAGGAACTAGAGACATTTTGGCTGCGGACTCAGAGGCTTTCAGTCAGAGGATTTGTGGAGATAGGATATCGCCTTCCATTTGGTCTGAGGATACGGTAGTGATGAGACGTTTCTCTAGTGGCTTGTTCCTTTGTCTCTCTGATCTTTCAGCTTTCATCCTGATATCTGGCTCCAGGTTTTTATTGAAGACCATTTAAGATTTGTGCAATATCTGAAGAGTCCGCAGAGAATGGATTCAGAGAGGGACAAATGGTTCCTCTATGCCAGTGATCTGCTACAGGGCTGGGGATGAGACTTCCAAGTTATTTAAAGCATGCATTATTGAACTTGGGTCAGTCAGTTTCAGCCACCAGCCATCAATAATCTAATTAAAAGAACCAAACTAAAAGTGGATGAGCAGGAAAAAAACAATATTTTTCAAGGTGGTCATATTAGGAAGATATAGAAACAGGCCCTGGGAACCCTCAAGTTTTCAGGGTCTTGAAGCAAAGTTAAAGTTTAAATAGAAGACAATTAATTTGCACATCTAAGCCATCCCATTCAAAGTGTGCTGTCCAGCCCACCACTGACTAATGCACTTCTGGGCTTCTGTCTCAACCTATATGGTGATCTGACAAGTTATTGGAAATGTGCAAGAAATCTTCCCTAGAGACAAATTCCCTTCTGGCTAGTAACTTTTTGTTATGGCATGAGATTTCTGGGGAATTTTACCACTTCTTTGGAGTCCATTGTTTCAATGTTCTGACAGTCAGATTGCAGCTTTAGAATATCTTCATTTCGGCCAGCCCTGTTATACTTGGAGAGTATTTTGAATTTTAAGAATATGTGTGTGTGTGTGTGTGTGTGTGTTTATGTATATATACATATATTATATATATTAGAGGAAGAAGTAAATATGTATTTAGTTACCAATATCCACATATAGATACCAAACAAAATATATTACTCTACTCTCAGCTAAGATACTGAAAAGAAGCATATCATATACTCAAAATGCATTATTAAAAGAATTATAAAGGATATATCTATGGAGATGTCAGCAGAGTTAATTGGATATAACAAAGGGCAAGTAAGAGGAGAAATACATCATGCTTCCTGAGCCAGAAGAGGAAAGAGAAGGAGATGGTGGTAATTTAGTGAATGTTAGCACCTTGAAAGAGTGATTGGTCATTAATACACATATGGTAAACCTGAGGAAGCTATTTGTCTCAGCCTTAGCTAACCTTTTTGTGCAAAAGTCTTCCTATTTCTGATAAGTTCTTTGGTGCTTTTAGTCCTAAGACTGCATTCAAGACAGAAGTGGCTACTAAAACAACTTCACAACTTCAAAGTGAGATGGAAGAACTGGAAAAAAGTGGAAACAACAACTACACAATAACTCTCTTCTCTTTTCTTTTTGCCTCTAAGAAGTGTCTCTTACTACCTAATCTGGATAAAAAACTACAGCAAGGAAGAAGAGAAGGTGTTATATTTATTCTCTGAGGATACTGTTCCTGGTGTCTAGCTTTTTTGTTTGCTCACAGTGGTAGCATTGCAACTGGCCTGACAGAAATAAAAATATTATAATGATATACTTGTGTCTCTCAGTGTGACTATCTGACCATTAAAACAATGGAACCCCCAAAAAATGGTCATTTCATCTGGAATCCCATGCTAAAATAAGGAAAAAGCCAGTAAGGAAATTTGTCTCATGGAAAGAGACTGCACACAGTTCTAATACCATGTCTCAACACCTTACGAGATGAGAATGAAGCCCTCAACAAGGATGAGATAATGATGGGAAGGACCACACCTTGATTAAGATGGCTTAGATACACATATTCTTGACTGTCTGTTAAAACTTTAATCTCACTTCAGGATCCTGAAGGACTGGGGCAATGGGTATGGGAATGAGGATTGGTGAGCAGGGGGAAAGTGTTCACTGGATCAATTTCTCCCTTTTCCCATTGTGGCCACACTGGATAAATCTCACTTTTCTGCTCATCAACTATTAATTTGTCTTATTGAGGAGAGGTGGAAGATTCTGGTTTGTGGCACAGATTTTGACCCTTCAATAGCAGTATCACATCTCAGCTAATTACTGAAAATGGACTTTTTGCAGATTTTTATGGTTCTGACTTTGTTCCACTCTCTCCTCAGAGATCCTGTCCTATTAAAACCAAGTAATTTTCTTTCCCCACACTCTTATTTCTGCAATGCACATTTTCCTCCAGACTCCACACATGTTCCCTACACTAGTTTTGCTTCTTTCTGTTCTTTTTTAAAAATTATTTTGGGGATTATTTATTTTTGTTTTGGCATTTGCTTTTTGTTTATCTGAGCGAAGATAGCAATTCTAATCCACACCTTCCTGGTCAGGTTAACAATGTTTACTTGATAACATAATCTTTTTGATATAATGAATATATCTAATAGCACATGTCTTTTAAGGAGAATGTGTGTGCATAGTATGGATTCAGAATACATCAAAGGTTCTCTTTTGAAGTTAAAACTAAAATTTGTTATTATGTTATCAATTATTTAAAATCCAGAAAAACAGTAATTTTATTCCCAAGTTTCAAATTACCATTCCAGTCTCACTTCTCTAGTAACATTTTAAATTAGCTCTTGACTAAGATATTTTATGACTCTTATCTCAAGTTAAGAATTCTAAATAAAACAGATTAATAATATGTAATTTTTAATGATGATATCCTATGCAGTTCATTCACTCCTTAGGAAATATGTTGATAAGCACACAGGAGATAAAGAAGTGGAGACAAGTTTATGACTTGGGCCAAATAAGGAAACCATTCCAATTATTTTGAAAAGCAGTATTGGCCTCTAAAAAAACAAACACAATAAACAATGGGTTTTACCAGGGAAAATAATTCTACTCTGAGCAAGGAACCTAACATAATGACCAAAGGTCTCTGAGTCACTGGAAAAGAATTCATCAAACTGCAAATAAATTAGACTAGTTCCTTTTAAGTTCTCTTCAAGAGCCTCCATTGAAATAAAACAGGCTCTGAAAGTTCTGTAGCAGTCTTTAAAAGAGGCAAATTCATCATCCCATAAGTAAAATATTCAGCATCTAAAACTGATTGTCTTACTTAGGAGCTAGCAGTAGGAAAAGAAAAATACATCAAAATAAAATAAAAAATAATTCATGTAGCATGAAATAAACTTCATAAAAATTTATAAAGAATTTATCTTTTATGGGAAAGGACACAGAAACAGTATTCTGAGTATGTGCAAATATGCTCTATAAAGCAATTTAACACTTAATATTTTTCTTCTTTATTGTAGTTCAACTTTATAAAATAATTTAAATTTTATTTGATTCATATTCATTAACCATAATTCAAAATTTTCTGAGCCTAGTCACTCAATAACTAAGAAAGGGCATAAATTTAATTTAAAAATTCGCTGACCAAATAATAAACATCAATGTCTTGTAATAAATAACTGTAAATAATTTCCTTAAAATATTGCAAAATGTATATATAATTGCTATAAATAACTGCAAGGAAAAATGTGCTTTGCTTCTACATTCTGAGGGAAGGAGAAGACTGAGGGAATTATTAAGTATAAATTGAGTTACACAAATAATATAGAAATTTAATTAGCAAAAATTGTTTAATTGTATTTCTTGTGCTTTTTATAAGCACAGGATGTCTTAATTCTGTTGCAAGAAATAAAGGGTCATGACTGTACTGGGAGAATAAAGAGGAAATGATTCATTCAGTGACAATAGATTGAACTAAACATTCCATAAAATTTCCTTTTCCCATTCTGCAAGAAATACCTTGAGTCATGGGGCTCATGAACAATTGTATAAGGCTTCCTGCAATTTCCTCTGAAATTACATACCAAGATGTACGTTCATGAAACCTCCCCTATTATTTGTAACCTAACAAGCAAAGTGTTGTTTAGCAACACAAAATGTGTCTGCTTCTGTGATGTAACCTATCTACACAAGCAGAAAAAACACTTCAAAAATTGAAAAGTATAATTGAAATAAGTTGTCCCAGGGGATATATAGAGCTATAAAGAAAGATTACCCTTGCCATAAATGTGAAGATTCTTGTATTTGTTGGCATTAAAAACACAACACTCAAAGCACAAGTAATCAAAAAAAAATGATGACAATAATGTTCCTTACTCATTTTTTCCCATAACAGTTAAGAAGGTAAGGTTTTTTTTTTTTAACTATGTCACTTCAGATAGTATTAACATCAACAAAGAGGTGATTTTCAGTGACTAAATATGGTGAAATTTTGGGTAACCGAGGACCACCAAGCCTGCTTTCAGTGACCCAGCACTGAAAACTACATCATCACCAGCCACTAAATGTGACACATTTCTAATGTCACCATGAGCTGCATATTCTCCCTATACACATGCTCTCCCTCCCTCCCTCCCCCCTTCCTCTCTCTTTCTTTCTTGTCCCCACTTTGAGGTAGCCTTCATCCCCCCCCCCCATAAGTCTTTTAAGTGAGTTCTTTTGCATGGTGTGATCTTTGAGGCACTCCTTGGCCCCATTCAATCTGCCAAGGTACTCTTTCTACAGAAAACCTAACAGAAATTGAATGAAAAGAAACAGTAGACAAGCAGGAAGAAATTATATTTTTTTCTAGCATTTTTCCATTTCCTAAAATAGTTTTGCTTATTGATGAAAGCCTAGACTGACATTTCATTCATTTGTAGTAAATTCATACGACAAGAGGTTTTTCTCTTAATTCTTTAAGTAGGGAACAAAACAGTGATGGTAATTATTTTATAACCTTCTCCAAAGGAATTTTAAATAGTAAAATTATTTTAATATAATTTTCATAGTCAAAATCAAGTGGAATCATAGACAATTTTAAGTAATTTAAAAAAAGTACTGACTTTAATATGGTAGCATTTTCTAGCAGTGAAAAGGTTTCTTTTCCTCCCCCCAAACAAGTTTTACAAAGCTACTCAGAGTAACTTAAATTCTTAGGATGTTTTGCTTTTGATCATAATGTATGCCAAGCAGAGAGGCCCTATGTCTTAATAAAACCACATTATGGCACATTACTTGATGATAAACTGCAATGTGCTTACTGTTGAATTACAAGCTCTACTTCAAGCAGCGAATCATCTTTTGCTTGTATTGGCATTTAGTGTTACATCCTAACTAATATGAATTATTTCGTGGTTTTTAGTGTAACATAATTTCAAACAATCTCTCTAAAAATTAGAACTTAAAAGCTTCAGGCTCATGGGCAGAGGTTTAAAAATTTTGGAGTAGCACTTCAAATAGTTTCTTTTTCAGCTTTTCTCTTTAGGGAAACATATTCTTTGTGGTGCTATTGTATTCCCAAAAATATTGTGCACCCTAATAAATTTATTTGGGGTCAGAGAACAGACAGCCACTAGATACAGAGGCTAGAAAATGATGGCACTCACACCTTTAATCCTAGCATTCCAGAGATAGAAATCCCTCTGGATCTCTGTGAGTTCAAGGCCACACTGGAAACAGCCAAGCATGGTGACACACACCTTTAATCCCAGAAAGCCAGACTTTAATCCCCGGGAGTGGTAGTAGAAAGCAGAAAGATATATAAGGCATGAGGTCCAGAAACTCGAGGCATTTGGCTGGTTAAGCATTTGGCCTGGTTAAGCTTTCAGGCTTTCGAGCAGCAGTTCAGCTGAGATTCATTCTGGATGAGGACTCAGAGGCTTCCAGTCTGAGGAAACAGGACAAGCTGAGGAACTGGCGAGAACTTTTAAGATTCCGGTTACAATTCTTTCCTATTATTTTTGCTAAAAAGTATCTTCTTTACAATGGACTACATTTTAATAGTCTCCTTAACTTGATTTATTATTTGGTCTCTCTTTCTCCTGGCAAGACAATAATTGTTTATTTACTTTTGCATGAAGTTTAATTTATTTGTAAATAATGTCATATAATGTGCTAGCTAGTTTTTGTTAAGTTGATATAAACCTAAATGTATTAGAGAAGAGGGAACCTCAATTGAGAAACTGTCTCCATAAAATTTTCCTATATAAAAGTTTGTAGGTCAGAACCTAGCTCACTGTGGGTGATGCCACCCCTGGGCTGGTAGACCTGTGTGCTATAAGAAAGCAGGTTCAGAAAGCCTTGAGGAGCAAGCCAATAAGCAGCATTCTTCCATGGATTCTACATTCAGTTCCAGCCCTGAGTTCCTGCCCTTGTGTGTTTCAATGATGGGCTGTGATATGGAAATGTGAGATGAAATAAATCTATTCATCCTAAAATTGCTTTTAGTCATGGTGTTATATCAAAACAATAAAAACCCTAACTAAGGTAGCTAAGATAAAATTTTTACCTTTAAAAGAATGTGATTTTAAACACTTAAAAAATATGTGTGTATATGCTTGTGTGTGTGAGTGTGTGTGTGTGTGTG
>CABHPQ010102910.1:27498-37791 GCA_902168405.1 Peromyscus aztecus
GAGAGAGAGAGAGAGAGAGAAAGAGAGAGAATGTGTTATCCTGAGATAAAAATGTCATGGTTATCAGGTTGGAGACAAGCACTTTTTCCCACTGAACTATCATGCCAGTCAATTAAATATTTTTAAGTATATGAATTTCATTGTAAGTAATATTTTGCACATGCCTCAGACAGAAAATTTATCCTTCTAAAGTTAGATGTCTGATTTTACATAGCAATACCGTTGGTCAATACCAATATACCAATACCAATGGCTGAGAAACACATGGACAACAGAGTATCTTGTAAATAATAAGATTGTTCTAATAGTCCCACATTCACAAGTACTGAGGTAACCCTGTGTGATTTATAGGCTATAATACTTGAGAAATGTCAAGACACATCACCCATCCAGAAGAAACAAATGATAAATAACAGTTTTGACTACAATAAATCAATTTCACCAGTTTTAATTTTATTCATGTGTATTCACTGTACAGGGTGGTTTATTGTGATAATTTTATATACATTGCTCATATTCACCCCTCATCTTCTTATGGCACTGGGCCGTCCATACCCATTGGCTGTCTTTCTCTTTACAAATACCCCTTTTCTTTGAGTCAGAAATTGGAACTATTTTACAGAATCCATCTTTCTTTACTTCTGTGACTTCCCCCCTTCCTTCCTTTTTAAAAATTTCAATATTTCTTGAGAGTTTTATATATATTATATGGAAAGTCTATCTCGTTGCTCCCACTTTTCTCTGTCACATGTTGACTTAAAGTCCTTTCAGAAAGCACCTAATAATAGTATAGTTGTATCATATGGAAGATATCTATTTCTAGACTTTATCCCTTTGTATTCTATGTATACCTGGAAAAGATTTTTTTCTAGTTCTGTGAGTTGTCTCATCACATGATCACCCATTTACTTTGCTGTACATAAGCTTTTTATTTCATTAGGTACCATTTGAATTGTTGGTCTTGTTTCCTTAGTAACTAGAATCCTATTCAGAAAGCCTTTGCCAATATCTTGAAGTGTCTTTTTTTCCTTTTCCTCTGACAATTTCAGAGCTTTAGGACTTAATATTAAGGTATTGGTTCCTTTTGGAGGGTTATTTTTTTTTTTGCTTTGTTTGACAGGGTTAGATATTTACATTTAATTTCTTTTTTAATATATGTGGATACGAATTTTGACTGGGAAAAAACTGCTTTTAGATTCATTACCTGTTTCTATATTTTCCTTGCAGGTGTTTGTAGCTTAGATCACTATTTTTCTGCTATCTGACTTTTCCCAGTTTCTACCATTATATTTACACAATAGTGCTCTTATAATTATCACCAAAAGGTTAACTGTATATTTTAAAAAGTTGATTACAATCCTGTTTTATTATTCCACTTATCATTACCGGGTAATGTCTAGAATTCAAAGCTGAATTTCAATTCATCTGGCAACCTAAATTCCAACATTTTTTCATCATATTAATGCATAAGTGACATTTTTCTATATTGATTCCAAAGCTCGCCAAATATCTTTCTTATTTTCTTGTAAGAATCGTTACTCTCAAATACTTGAACTCAGTCAATTATGTAAGTCTTTTTTCTTTTTTAGCTTTTCTACCCTAGTTTGTTCTAGTAATACTCCTTATAATATATGCTAAATATTTATAATCTGGTACACTATTTAGAGTAACAATATTAACACATTTGAGTAATACCTGGAGTATATCAGATTCCATAATTTTTCTTCCCTTGATCTGTTATGTAATTTTGGTGTGTAGGTGTGGTTCTTGGGATTGAACCCATGTACCTTTTATGTCAAGCATATGGCCTACCATTAAATAGCAGTCCCCCAAACCCAGTCCTAGTATTTAAATTCTAATGCTGTAGTTTCAATTCCTCAAAGTTTTACTTAAAATATAATAACAAAATTTAAATTATGAATACAGTCCATACGGAGAATGGTAAATTTATTTTCCTAGTCCTTATATAGTACACCTTGACAGAATTTAAAAAAAAATCAGTATTTTTAATTTAAATTTTTTGTAAATTCCATAATTTCCTTTAAATAAGTTTAAAATCTCTGAACTGTGCTCCTCCTATATCAAAATATAGTGTCCCCCTTTTTTTTTATTTCAAGACTGAAGATACAGGGCACAACCATAATCTACCTAAGGCAAAACCAAGTTTCTACATTGCAAACAATTCAGTGCTGTATGTGAATACATGAAGGTGGTTTTTATACCTTATTAAACAATCATTGTTTTTAAATGAAATCTTTCATAAATCTTGTTTCCAGTACACGACAGGAATTATACAAAAATCCATCCCAATCCAAAGTATCTTGGAGACCTGTTGTTGTATCCTTGGTTGGCCAACATCACATGGTTAACCTTAATCAAGATGGCAGTGAAGTCATATGACATCTTTCCTCTCCAACCTCAACAAAGATGGCTTCTAGCCATGTGGCTGCCTAAAAATGGAGGCAAGCCATGTGTTGCTTATATCCCCAAATGGAATAAAATCACAAGGTTCCTTTAAGTTTAACTTTGTATAGATTTCCAATTACCAACCTCATGTTATGAGTTTTAAGTTAACATTTTATTACAAATATTACAGATTTTTCTAACCTATACTCAATAAACTTATAAATCTTTAGCTATAGAAAATTAATATAAGAGATTTAGGCAATTAAACAAAACCAATAATCCCTTTAGCTGTTCTGCTTTGCTCTTTTCTCCCTGTCACAGTTCTTGACCAGGAACACAGAGACTCTGAAAGCATGCCTGGATTTGGGGAAGGGAGAGCCATAACCCAATTCCAGAGCCAGCCTTTCAATAAGGTGTAACAGCATAAGTCAAATTTAATGTTATCCATCTCCAAATGACATTTGAATCCCTATTACATTAGATCCAGTGGACAGAAAGCTCAGAGTTATATACTGAGTCCCAGACCATCTCTGGCTGCACCAGAAACATCTAAGCTATAACCAAGAAACACTGAACACAGGAATATATTGAAAGTAGACCAGTCAGAAACAAACATGCAATGGTCATATTCATATATACAAAACAGACAGACAACATATTTTCTAACTCCTCCAGTATTATAATTCTAGGGTACAGGGCACTTAAGTAGCTACTGCTGCCGAATCAAATGGCTGGTGGGTTATTTTGTTTGCCAGCATCATAGTGTGGAGGAGAGCTGAATCTGGGCCTGCCACAGCACTCCACCCTTGGCTTTTCTTCAATTTGCCCATTGAGCCAGGCCATTTCTGGAGTGACCTTTGAATCAATGCTTCAGATTTTCAGTCTTATAGTTTGTCCACTCAGTTGCCCTGAGTCAGAAAGACAGGTATAGACACTAGACCAAACACAGAGCCAAAATGACAACAGAAAACACAGAAGCAGAACAACAGAAAACACTAATAGCTAGAGTCCTTTAGAGGACCATCAATCTGAAAAAGAAATTAACAGGAGCCTATTTCAGTTGTCTCGTTGCATAACCCCTTGACTGCATAGCCTCCCCACACTTAGCCTCTCTAAAGGGCTCTAGCAGGACAGACCATGGCAAATACAGGCCAAGCATGGCAAACATGGCACCAAAGGGTTTTGCCTTTTACCTTTCTCCTTCTTGCTAAACTGTTAGATTGTATCCTTAAAGCTAGCCACCAAGGTCTATTCCTTTATTTGGCCACTGCGTCGTTCCTGAGAACCATTAACAAGGTCCAAATATCAAAACACCAAGGTCTAGGAACCAAAATTAATTATTTTGAGTAATACCTAATCAAAACTCATAAACATGTCCTAGCTCATTCTGACACAGACCTACCCCTTTTCCTTTAAAATCAACACTTTCAAAGCTATTTGCTGCTGTTTTTGCCTGATTCAGATTCAGCCACCTGGTCTCTTTGCATTGCTTAATAAAGGATCTCTTTGCATTTGCTTTGTGTTTGAAAACTGGTACTTGGGTGTGTTCTGTGCCTATTCCCAATACAAGGGTCCTTCCATTTTGGTTCCATAACTTGGATCAGCAAGGAACCCAACCAAACGTTTTTCCCACACTTGTAGTCCTCTTGACACATGACACCCTCATCCAACAGCAGCTGATTGGTAAGTCACCCACCCTTGCTGTCCTGAACAGCCCCCAAGTTACAAAGTTACCCACGTGACAGCTATCAAGTGTCTGGTGTCCCTGTTCTATCCTGTGGAATTGGGGAGACTGCATCACATCATGATCTTCATTGATTATAAAGGACTCCCTTGGATTGCTAGTAGGATTATTCCATTCAGTTCAGCTTAGAAGAAAGTTTTTCTTTCACTTTTGATGGGCTATACCACTGGAATTCAGTGTCCATTACTAACTGTCCAAAACTCTGTAGACAGGTTTTGGATTCCTCCTCAGGACATTGTGCCCCCATCTTTGTGATGGAGCTTGGGTGATGACCTCTCCCACACAGATGCCACTCTATCAGCCATTCAAAACCCAGGGGACACCCTTGACTCTTGACCTTGACTACCAGCCACTATTTGTGATGGGCTCAGCTCCTTCCATTTTGATTGACTCACCTTTGGGATGTCTTCTCCAAAACCACAAAAGGCTAAAAATCACTCCAGACCTTCTTAGCTCTTTCTAAGGAAAGACCTTTCTTAGACCTCCTAAGATCATTCATTTCAGTACTCAGGCTTGACCTCAATACCTCCTAGACAACCAGTCAAAATGGCCACCTAGTGACTCCTTTTATCCTAACATTATATGGAGATTTTTCAACATTTGTGAGGATACCGGAAAATGGAAACTGATCCTTTATGTTTCTACTTTCTCTGCTCTTTACTCTAAGCCTTCTTTATGTGCCTCTTGCTTACTTTCTCACATCCTCCTTGTCCTTAAGTCTTGTATCTCACCTCCTGATTCTTCTGCTCCATTAACTGAAAGCCCATCCTGTAATCCTGTGTAGTGGCATTTGCTCCACCCATGACCTTGGGCTACATGGCTCCAAGGAAGAGCTGCTAATTGATGTTGTATGTGACCTCTTATAAGGAGTTGGAGAAGGGTCACATGTCCCTTCTCCCTGCTCCTGCCTGCAAGGTGGATTCACTCCCAGTCAGATCAGAGGATGATTTCTGCTGATAAGACTATGAATGCCACTAATCTGCAGGAAATAGCCTAGAACATTATGCCCATATTCCAAAAAATTGATTATGGATGTTTGTCTTCGTTTAGATTGTTGGTTGCAAATTGTTATTGATCATAGTCAATCTCTTTCTAAAAGAAGAATGAGGAATATGATATAGAAATGTAGAATATAGATATGATAGGATAAATGGGTAGATTATTGAATCTACGTTTAAAGAGCAACAACTTGTTTAAAATGGTTTACATTGCTATAGATTTTAGTTTATTGATACAAATTTAAAGGTAATTTTGTTATACTGTATGTATATTTCTACTCTTGTTTAAGGTATTATGTTTGTGCAGCTCATTTGAAATTGTATTGTATAATTAAGAAATACAGATTTATAATTAGTCATCCATGATGACCAAACTTATAGTCATGCTAGTTAAGTTTTCTAGGTATACATAGTTATATTTCAATTAGGTAGGTAATCTTCAAACACTTCAAAGTCTTACAGAATATGACATTTAAAAATGTTATGCAGGGTCACTTGGCTCGGCCTGGGAGGAGGGGACTGGCCCTGCCTGGACTGAGTCTACCAGGTTGATCTCAGTCCTTGGGGGAGGCTTTGCCCTGAAGGAGGTGGGAATGGGGGGTGGGTTGGGGGAAGGGGAGGGGGGCGGGAGGGGGGAGAACAAGGGTATCCATGGCTGATATGTAGAACTGAATGGTATTGTAAAATAAAATAAAATAAAATAAAATAATAAAATATTAGGATTAAGCAAATTCTTAAGAATAAAAATTGCATATCATGAAAAAAATGTTTTAAAAACTTAAATTTTCTGGACAATGAGAGATGTCTGCTCCTGGCAGCACTGATTTACTTCAAAGAGGAAGATGGGCATCAAACACACTTTATATGGAGTTTATCTTCTTCTTGGCAGAACTTGCCATTTGGGCAAGAAACCATTCTTGCCTGGGCTGCTTGACAAAATGTTATATCAACTGGGCATGCAGGGCCCATAGGAAGGTGACCACTGAACTTTGCAAGGCAAGATGGTCCTTCAGGTTTCTGCTTCACAGAGGAGATTATCAGACATTCTACACGACACAGGGAAAAACACGACTGAGAGATTAGACCTATGGGCTGAAAATCGATGCCCCAACATTACAGAGCAACTTTGAGTGACTATCGAGGCAGCCAGCTGTCTCTGCGATTCTAGATTTGTGGAAGTTGCTTACAATGATCTTCCTGTTTACTTAGGTAATATTATATCCTTCTGAGGTCTTTGATGTAGTTGAAGTCTAGATAGTTAAAATTCTCCTTGGTTCTCATACCCAGTGAGGCCTGTCCTTAGGTCCTATCCCAGGGTACCAGCCATTCCGGGGAAGACCTAGCCAACTTGGCCCCAGGTTTTGGCCATCAGGCAGGTCCCCTCCACCGCCATTGGGAAGGTTGCCCTTCTCCAAGACCCTCAGTAGACCCTGTAATCTACACTCCTTGCCCCCTCGCCCATCTGCCCAAGACCCCAGCCACTTCCTGAGACTTAGAGACCAGCCCACAGCTCCCATCCTGCCCCGGACCTCCCATCTGGACAAGAGGTGAGTGCCTGGGCTCATACCCAGAGAGGCCTGCCCCTAGGTCCCATCCCTGGGCACCAGCCATTCCGGGGAAGACCTGCCCAACTTGGCCCCAGGTTCTGGTCATTGGGCAAGATCCCCTCCACCCCCACTGGGAAGATTCCCCTTATCCAAGATCCCTGGCAGATCCTGCAATCTCCACGTCCTTCCCCCATGCCAATCTGCCCGAGACTCCAGCACTTCCTGAGACTTAGAGACCATTCCCCAGCTCCCATCCCACCCCGGAGCTCCCATCTGGACAAGAGAGCTTCCATTTGGACCAGAGAGAGGCTTCTTGAATCTGTCAGCTCTGTCTGGTCCAAGAACACTGATAAGACCAAGGACGAATCCACAAAGAGATGGGCAGACGTCAAGGCAGAAGTATATACAACAAAATGAAGAGTAATACAGCATCACCAGAACCTAGCTCTCCTCCAACGGCTAGATCTGAACATCACAAAATGGAAGAAGCAGAATAAAGCAACCTTATGAATGACATCATCAAGAGGCTAGAGCCTTATATAGAGGAAATCAAAAATGAAATTGAGGAAAAGACAAACAAAAAATAGGAAGAACGCTATAAAGAACTAGATTAAAGGACGAATAAAGCAGAAGAAAACAATAAATCCCTGAAAGAAAATCATGAAAAAGCAATGAAACAGATGAAGGAAACAGTCCAAGACCTGAAAAGGGAAATAAAAAAAATGAAGAAGACTCAAACAGAGGAAATGCTGGAAAAAGAAAATCTGAGTAAATGAACAGGAACTTCAGATGCAAGTATAACCAACAGAATGCAAGAGATGGAAGAGAGGATCTCTGGCATTGAAGATAAGGTAGAAGAAATAGATTCATCAAAGAAAACACTAAAGCCAACAAAGTCATGACCCAAATGTCCAAGAAATCTGGGACACCATGAAAAGACCAAATCTACGAATAATAGGCATAGAGGAAGGAGAAGAATACCACCTCAAAGGCAAAGAAAATATATTCAACAAGATCATAGAAGAAAACTTTCCCAACTTAAAGGAAGTGCCTATGAGGGACAAGAAGCCTATAGGAAACCAAACAGACTAGACCCCCCAAAAAAGTCCCCTCGCCACATAATAATTAAAAAACTAAATGTACAGAATAAAGAAAGAATATTAAGAGCAGCAAAGGAAAAAGGCCAAGTGACTTACAAAGGCAAACCCATCAGAATAACACCCGAATTCTCAATGGAGACTTTGAAAGCCAGAAGGACCTGGGAAGATGTAATGCAGACACTAAGAGACCATGGATGCCAGCCTAGACTAATATACCCAGCAAAATTTTCAATCAGCATAGACGGAGTGAACAATACATTGCAAGACAAAGCCAGATTTAAACAATACTTACCTACAAATCCAGCCCTACAAAAAGCACTAGAAGGAAAATTCCTGCCCAAGGATACACCCTCGAAAACACAGGCAATAGATAATGCCAGAGCAGTAAACCCCCAAAGAAGAGAAGTACACACACACACTACTACCAAAAAGTAACAGGAATGAACAATCACTGGTCATTAATATCCCATCGTATCAATGGACTTAATTCACCTATAAAAAGACACAGGCTTATAGAATGTATACGAAAGTAGGACCCGTCTTTCTGCTGCATACAAGAAACACACCTCAAATTCAAACATAGTCACTACCTAAGAATAAAAGTTTGGGAAAAGACTTTCCAATCAAATGGTCTTAAGAAGAAAGTGGGTATAGCCATCCTAATATCCAGCAAAATAGACTTCAAATTAAAATCAATCAAAAGAGATCAAGAAGGGCATTACATACTCATCATAGGAAAGATGCACAAAGATGAAGTTTCAATTCTGAACATTTATGCCCCAAATACAAGGGCACCCACATATGTAAAAGAAACATTACTAAAGCTTAAATCATATAAAACATATAAACATATAAACATATAAAAACCAGACACATTAATAGTGGGAGACTTCAACACCCCACTTTCACCACTGGACAGATCTCCCAAATAGAAACTTAACAGAGAAATAAAGGACTTAACTGATGTTATGACTCAAATGGACTTAATAGATATCTACAGAACATTCCATCCTAACAAAAAAAGAATATACCTTCTTCTCAGCACCCCATGGAACATTCTCTAAAATCGACCACAAATAAAATTCTTGGCCACAAAGCAAATCTCAACAGATACAAAACAATTGGAATAACCTCCTGCATTCTATCAGACCACCATGGTTTGAAGTTAGATTTCCATAACAACAAAAACTACAGAAAACCTACAATCTCATGGAAACTGAATAATGCTCAACTAAATCAACAAGGGGTTAAGGAAGAAATAAAGAAAGAAATTAAGACTTCCTAGAGATCAATGAAAATGAAGACACCACATACTCAAACTTATGGGACACTATGAAAGCAGTGCTAAGAGGGAAATTCATAGCACTAAATGGCCACATAAAGAAGTTGGAGAAATCTCACACTAGTGACTTAACTGCACACCTGAAAGCTCTAGAACAAGAAGAAGCAAAGTCTCCCAGGAAGAATAGATGCCAGGAAATTATCAAATTGAGAGCTGAAATTAATAAAATAGAAACAAAAGAGAACAATACAAAGAATCAATGAAACAAAGAGTTGGTTCTTTGAGAAAATCAACAAGATAGACAAGCCCTTATGCAAACTAACCAAAAGACAGAGAGAGAACATCCAAATTAATAAAATCAGAAACAAAAAGGGTGACATAACAACAGACAATGAGGAAATCCAGAAAATTATCAGGTCATACTTCAAAAACCTCTACTCCACAAAACTGGAAAATCTAAAAGAAATGGATAATTTTCTGGATAGGTACTACATACCTAAGTTAAATCAAGACCAGATAAACTATTTAAATAGTCCAATAACCCCTAAGGAAATAGAAACAGTCATTCAAAATCTCCCAACAAAAAAAAACCCAGAACGAGATGGATTCAGTGCAGAACTCTACCAGATCTTCAAAGAGTTAATACCAATACTCTTTAAATTGTTCCACACAATAGAAAAAGAAGGCACATTACCAAACTCCTTCTATGAGGCTACAATTACCCTGATTCCTAAACCAAACATGGATGCAACAAAGAAAGAGAACTACAGACCAATCTCCCTCATGAACATTGATGCAAAAATACTCAATAAAATACTGGCAAACAGACTCCAAGAAAACCTCAAAACACTTATCCACCATGACCAAATAGGCTTCATCCCAGGGATGCAAGCGTGTTTCAACATACGAAAGTCCGTCAATGTAATATACCATATAAAAAAAAACTCAAAGAAAAAAACCACATGATCATCTCACTAGATGCAGAAAAGGCAATTGACAAAAATCCAACATCCCTTCATGATAAAGGTCTTGGAGAGATCAGGAATACAGTGGACATACCTAAGCATAATAAAGGCAATTTACAGCAAGACAACAGCCAACATCAATTTAAATGGAGAGAAACTCAAAGCGATTCCACTACAATCAGAAACAAGGCAAGGCTGTCCCCTCTCCCCATACTTATTCAATATAGTACTTGAAGTTCTAGCCAGAGCAC
>CABHPQ010102947.1:0-15353 GCA_902168405.1 Peromyscus aztecus
GGCCACATAACGGCTGCTTGAATCCCAATATTTCACAAGAATTATCTAACTTCTGCCAGCAAATGGGCAAATGAAAAGAGTTACCTTATCCCCACACTTTTACCTAAGCTCTGAACCCTCCCTTTCTGAGTCTTTCTCTCCTGTCCACGTGCATTCCTGATCCTGAGGAATCTCTGACTCCAAAGAACCTCCGCTTATCTGACCTCTGCTCTGCTCTCCGGTATTGGGTGGGCCTCTCCTGCTTGACTCTGGCTCCCACTTCCACTCTTACCGTCACCCTTCTCAGCTGCCCTGAGAAGCAGGGACAGGTCTGGAAGCAGGCGAGGATGCATGCAAAAAAGTTTATGATCAGGACCCATATTGGGATTATGATAATCCGGATGGCTCTCTAGCCAGGGATCAGTTTACAACCTGCCTCCTGGCAGGTCTTCCTAAAGCTGTTCTCACACCAGCAAACTATCCAAAAAAAAAAAAAAGTAATTCAAGATATGGAATAAAATCCGTCTCTTGTTTCCCAGAACTTCCCAATATCAGGGCTAAGCTTAAGCATCTGGAGAGCAGGGCCCCCTAGCCCCACAGGCGGAAGTTTCAGCTGTGGCATTTAAGGTGCCATGGGAGAGATGAGAAAGTCCATGAACAGAATTGCCAAATGCTGGCACACGCTATCCAAGTGGTTGCATAAGGGCACCCAGGTCCCCGTTTTAAATGTGTACTAGAAAAGGCCACACAGGCTACTGTGTGCCCTGCTCCTTAATTCAAAAAGGAACCTAGAGAGATGCTGGTCAGCTGACTGCCCTTGTGCACCTCGTGGCATGGAAACATCAAAGACCTCCAGCAGACCTCCTGGGCTTGGCCACAGGCTCACAAGGAACCCAGGATGCAGCATGGGGCATTCGGTTTCCTTCCTGTTGGACACCAAGCCACTTACTCAGTCCTGAAGAAGTTTTGGGGTCCCACTTCTCCTTCTCATTTCCCTATTGTCATGGTAGGGGGACAGCCTTAACCACCTCACCAGACCCCACCACTTAATTGTACTTTCAGGGAAACCTAATAGGAAAAGATTTTCCAGCTAAGATAGGAGCTTTCATTTCATTTGCTACCTCCATGTGCCTCACTCCAGACCGGCTAGCAGCACTTCTCCTCCTCATGTACAGTGACACGGACAAGGCCCTGCTCTCTCTCAAGTTCCAGAGGACACCAGGATGCACTGCCTTGTCACCAATTCCAGAAGAATGAGGTCTCACCCCACAAGCTTTACTCTTCCTGGTTCCCTCTTCTAATTAACTACTCAGCTAATTGTTACAGGATCACCATAGAGCTGGAGTCCAAGGACCATCAAGTATATACCCAGGTGGAAAGGAGCAGTAACAGTCCAAAGGTATTTACACCCCCAGACCCAAAACTGTCTGGGCTCTGCAAAAAGCAGACTTTAATATAACAATCTATTACTGTTAAATGCTCTCAGCAATTGATCACCTGTGTCTCCTGGATGCTAAACTAATAAAGGAAACAGGTGCCTTAAAATATCTGTTTCTGACAAAATTTATCTCAGGTAAAAATTAAAAGCATGTTTCAAATATCCTCCTCTCTCTCCCTCCTCCCTCCCCTCCCCCATCTCTAATACTAACCAATACAGCAGAGTACTAAAACATTACAATAATATGGTCACCAGCTCAAGATTTTAAATTTCCCATGGCTACTTCTTAATATGTTTAAAAATTTTTCCGAGCTCCAGAGAATCCACTAAGACAGGTCAGCAAGCTCCAAAACTGGCTTGATTCCATCTAGACAGGTCGGGTCTGCTTCAGATAGGTGTAACCCAAACTTTCCTGGTCTCGGGATCCCCTCTCTCACACTGGCAACCTCTGCAAAGGAAAAAATAAAAATAATAATAATAATTCTTTTTTCTAAGCTTTTCTCTGTCTCACCAGCACCCTCTCAGACACAAGTAGCCAGAGTCCCAGGCCAAGAGGGATGACGGACAGGTCCAAGGCAGCAGATGATAGCCCACCATCCCAGGATGCCTGTATACCTCAGAAGCTCCCTTCCTTATCCCCTCAAGAGTCAGCCAACGCCCACCAAGTCAGCTAGAAGCAGTCTTTCAGGAGAAACGACACCCCTATTTCTGTTCACCCACCTTTTTTATAATAAGCAAAAAGTTTGGAATGTTAAGATTCTGCCACTCCTCCAACTATATGACTGTACACGTGCAGTTCAGTAGCAAAATGTCATCAATGCGCTGCATGCACGCACAGTTCAATAGCTAAGCAAGGGGTCTTACCTCTTACATCATCAGTGCACTGCGTGATTACACAATCTGCGCATGCGTGGCATAGCTCTGTAAGCCCACATGTGCATGTGCAGGAGAATCCTTAAAAAACTAGTCACAGACTCCTCCCCTCTCTTCTGCTCTTCCTCTTCCCCCCCTCTCTCCCTGCATGTTCTTTCACAGGCCTGGTCACTCTCTTCTGTCCCCCGCCCCAATAAAGCTCTGATACTGGGTTTTGCTGTGCCCTGTGACCTTTCCTCACAGAGTAAAAGCTCCGTATTTAAAACCAACAACTAGAACTGAGACTGAGGTCAGAAGAAACTGGGTTTCATATATAGCAGTTAGCTCTTATATGACAGTTACCAGAAATTTAAACTTGGCCAAAAAGGATAACCATTTGGCTTAGGTCATGCTTCTGAGGGTTGGCAGAGCAGTTATCTTAATCTGGCCTGTCTGGACTCATCTCTTCTGGGTTTGCTCATGGTTGGTGGCCAGCTGGCTGGCAGAACAACTACTGACCAGATGATGTAAAACAGTTTCATGACTCACATTTCTAGTGTTTGGTGGGTTGTCAGCTGTGGTATCTGTCTATTCTGAGTAGCTACCTCATCTTTCTAGCAGGCTTCCTGAGATTCATGCACATGGTGGTCTTAGGGTTCCAAGAGCAGTAAGCAGCAAGCCTTTGTAAACTAGTACTTTGAAATTTTCTACTTGTCATAGTGTTTTATTTACTAATATCTTACTCATCAAACTAAGTCATATGGCCAGCCTAAAATTAAGGGCTTGAAAAATAGACTAAGAGTTTTAGTGCTAAGAAAGTTATGATGGAGTGTGCATATGAGAATTGAAAGGATTTGTGCCCATATTCTCAATCTGCCACCACTTCTAACGTACTGTAAAATTTAATTTTTATTATAAAAGTAATTCCATTAATTAATTCCCAAAATAAGTCCACAAGAAGAATCTTGAGTAAGCAAGGAGATATGTAGAATGGTGGGTTTTTGTTGTTTGGAGTTGTTTAAACGCATGGAGTTTTCTTTAAATCAGCACATAAGCTGCCACATTAGTGTGGCACAGCTTCTGTGCAGTCATTTTTCTACCTATTTCACTAGCACAGTGTCTTAACTACTCTAGTAATTACACAGAAAAAATCAACTTCCCACATGAACATTGAAATGAGTTCAAATCAACCTAATGGCCTCTCCTAGAGGGAGCATTATCATGCAGTGAACATTTGCTCTAACTGATATTATATATGCAAATAAGACTTTAATTTTGATATACTGTCTCATAGACATACCTTCAGTTCAGTGCAGTTCTCCTTATAATATATCATTACAGGTGAATTAGTCTGATTTTTTTCAGTGTGCTTAACATTGATAGACAATAAGGCATAATTTTCACAACATCAGGTGTTCTCTTCTACTCATCATTTCTCTGCCCCCAATGGAGAACTTTAATTTAAGGATAAGTACATGATGTCTTGTCCTCCCACACTTTTTATTCTTTTTCCTTCTTCGACTGTCCTCCACCCACCTACTTTCCTCTTTGTCACTATAGAACTTTTGTTTATTCAGATAATTAACACTATCACTATTTTGTCCACTCTCATTAAGAGAGAAGTAGAGTGAAAGAGAGGAAAAAAGAAAAAGGAGGAGGGAGTAGGAAGAATGAGGGGAAGGTGGAAAAAGAACAACAGGAGGAGAAAAAGAGGGAGTAAGGAAGAAGAGAAAGTAAATTAGGAGTGATTGACTAACAAATGGGAAAGTCATAGACTAATCCCACAGAGTACTTGTTATTATCCTCATCAAACAGCAAAGAAAAAAACATTAACTACTCTACCAAGGATCAAGAGGTTATTAGGTGTTATTTGATATTGACTCCAGGTCTGAGGAAATGGAAATTTTCTCAACTCGTAACAAATATGGACTGGGGCAAATACTTTTGAGAATATTATTTACAACTTCCAGAAAGTAATTATCATTACTGATAATATGTTCCACCATTTTTCTGGTGACATTGACAATATTTGGAGGGCTATGTTTGGTTTTTCCAGAGAAGCAAAACCACATGGAAACATAAAGAAATGTAAACTCAGAGAGACTGACTTATTAGGAATTGCCTTATAAAATTATAGATGCTGAGAAGTCTCCAGATCTGTTGCCTACAAACTGGATGTATACATTCCAATATATTTAATCAAAGGACTACTGAAGAATAAGAAAGAAAACTCATCTATTGATATATAAAGCAGTATGGATAATGCCCTATGACATCTTTGTTTAGTTGAGCCTAAGACAAGCAAAGAGGTAGAAGAGAAGAGGACATATGATATAGTTTTGTTTATATGAAGTTCAAGAAGAAGTAAAATTTATCAATGGTTACCAGGGTGAGATAAAGTCATATTGCTGATGAGAGGAACAAGAAGGACTGTCTGTCTGAAGTAGGAGGAATACTCTGTACCTTGACCTGGTTTGTGATAGTAAGGACATCAAGTTCTATCAAAGTATACATTTATTACTAATGTATTGATTATATGTATGCTATACTACATAAAATTTTAAAATTTTTATTAAAGAAATATTCTTCACCCTCACTTGCTACAAGTTCAAATAAACAAAGCCTTCAAAACATACCTGAAATTAACTTGCTTGAGAAACTGATCTCTCATGTGTCTGGATCTATTGTCATGTGCTTTACATTCACGAAATGAAATTATGCTTGTTTATATTGTCTTCTTAGCCAGAAGGTCTTTACTGCTCTGATTAAATGTCTGCTTCATCCACGGCATATCTGTGATTTATAGACTAGATAGTAGCAGCTGACCTTCCATCATTTATGCACTGTTAACCAGGTCAATAGCAATTCCTCTCTCTGACACAGTTTTGCTTTATCATAGCTCCTGCCTCAAACATAATTGAGGAGTTCAAACATAATTATTGAGTTAAACTAGAGTGCTATGGGATGTAGCTAGAGTTTTCCTGCCTGGCCCATGGTCAGGATAAATCTCTTTCACCTGCCAGTCCCACAGCCGCTCAGACCCAACCAAGTAAACACAGAGGCTTATATTGCTTACAAACTGTATGGCCGTGGCAGGCTTCTTGCTAACTGTCCTTATATCTTAAATTAATCCATTTCTATAAATCTATACTTTGCCACATGGCTCGTGGCTTACCGGCATCTTTACATGCTGCTTGTCCTGGCGGCTGGCAGCTGGCAGTCAGTGACTCCCTCTGCCTTCCTGTTCTTTTAATTCTCTCTGTTAGCCCCGCCTATACTTCCTGCCTAGCCACTGCCAATCAGTGTTTTATTAGCAACACATTTGCCATACAGAACATCCCACAGCAATGGGATGTCTTTCTATACGCTGTGAATATGTGTTGCTCTGATTGGTTGATAAATAAGGCTGTTTGGCCAATGGTGAGGCAGAACAAGGTGAGGTGGTACATTCCAACTGGAGAGAGAGGAGAAGAAAGGAGATTGGAGTAGATGCTGTGAGCTGCTGCCAGGAGAAGCAAGATGTGAAAGTAACCGTAAGTCAAGAAGTCACGTGGCAATGCATAGATTAATAGAAATGGACTGAGTTAAGTTGTAAGACCTAGCTAGCAAGAAGCCTGAGCCAATAGACCATATTATTTGCAATTAATATTAAGCCTTTGAGTGATTATTTTATAAACAGCTGTGGGACCATAGGGCTGGGCGAGGCCAGAGAAACATGGGACTGCAGGGCTGGGTGGGACCAGAGAAACTTATGGCTACACTAGAGTATAAAATTCTTTATACATTTCATATACATCTTATTTATCTAAAGAGATGAACAGTTTGGGACAGGTTTAGCATGTATGTCTCGTTCCCTAATTACTCTTTGCTCTCTAAGTTACTTTTCCCTACATCACTCAATGATGAGAAAATGGAAAGTGACACCAGAAGAATGCAGACACATGACTACCCCAATTGTCATCATAGAGCCTTCATCCAGTAACTGATGGAAACAAATGCATAGATCCACAGCCTAGCACTGGGTGGTGCTCAGGGAATCCTGTTGAAGAGAGGAAAGATTGTAGGAGCCAGAGGGGTCAAGGATATCACAAGAAAACCCACCGACACAACTAAACTGGGCTCATAGGAGCTCACAGAGTCTGAACTGACAACAGGGGAGCCTGCATAGGACTGACCTAGGCACTCTACTCTATGTATATGTGACAGTTGTGTAGCTTGGTCTACTTGTGGGACTCCTAACTGTGGGAACAGGGGCTATCTCTGATTCTTTTGTTGGGAACCTCGTACTGTGTTGTCTTGCCCATCCTTAATACAAGGGGAGGTGCTTTGTCCTACAGCAACATAATATGCCATGCTTTGTTGATATTCATGGGAGGCCTGCCTCTTTCTGAACAGAAACAGAAGAGAGGATTGGAGAGGGAGATAAGGGAGAGGAAATTGCGGTCAGGATGTAAATAAATAAATAAATTTAATTAAAAAGAGAATATGAACATACATACACACACGCTTATGTGAGTCTCTGTGTGCATTTCAGCTTCACTGAGATATACTCTTATCATGTAATTTGGTCATTTAAAGTGCACAATTCAATGATATTTAGTAATGTTCATAGAGTTATTCAATCATCACTACAATTGATTTAGGAACATTTTCATCATTCTTCCCCCAAAAGAAACCAGATAACCATCTGCAATTACTTCTCATTATTCCCCAACTCTCCAGCTGAATCAAGGACTAATCTAATTTCTGGCCTTATAGAATTGTTTCTCCTGGACATTTCATATAGATGGAATCGTCCAATGTGTAGCCTAGTTACCAGCTTCTTTCATTTAGCATATTATCAAGATTAATATATGCTATCTATACTTTACACATTTATTTTACTAAACAACATTCCATTGTGTCCACACAGCACATTTATTTGTCCTCTGATCAATTGATACGCAATTTGTTTTCACATTTTAACTTATAAGTAATGCTTCTATGACCATTCATGCACCAGTTTTTGTGTTAACATGTGTTTTCATTTTTCTTAGGCATATTCCTAAGAATAGAATTGCAGAATTATATGAGAACCTGTGTTTAGAAAATGAATACTTTAGTTTCTCCCACATGCTCACCAACAGATATGAAACTCCATTTGTTGTTAGTAGTAGTGTGGCAACCCATAAGGCTTTTACAATTCATTTGGCAGGGTTCTGTTTTTTGTATTTACAGGAAAACAGAAATACCCATCTTCAAGAAATCAAAAGGCCTTGAACACTTAGATGTCTACAGCAGAAGGGAAGAACCTATTGGTACCAATATACTCTACAGGGTAATATCCCACTGCCTAACATCAACATCTCTTTAACTCTAGAAAAATTGTGGTCCCAATTCAATTATAAACCAAGCTGTCTTTGGAGTTGGAATGTGCCTTTCTCCTTCTCTAAACCCAAGCATGTTGCTAAAAGAAAAAAAAAAAAAGATTTTGTCTCATATCAGAATAGCCAACTAGTGTGGGACAGAAGAAAACCATTGTTGTCAAGATTCTATTTCTCTCTATGCTTATTCTTGATTCCTTAGAATCCTTCCTTACATGTCATGTCATCTTAAGATTCAAATTATTAATTATTAATTTCAATTATAATTATAATTAATTCAAATTATTAATAATGTTCAAGTTTTCCACAGTGAAATATAAATATTTCCAACAGCAATCTCTAAAGTCTCCAGAAGGAAGATGGGGCTCCACAACAACAACACTACCTAGTCTATAATGATGCCATTGAACCTAAAACCACCACTCAATGATCAGCTTTGGACTGCAAACTCTTCAGCAGAGTTCCAAAATGAGATGGTCCATCATGCTACACTTCTAGCAGAACCTCAGATAACTTTACCCATTTACTCTGAGACTGACTACAAACATTACAGCTAGTCTTATTGAGACTTAACCATTTCGTTTTTTTACAGGATCCCACAAAGATACTATCGTCCCCTAAACAGCAGGAAGCAATTTTAAGAAAATAATGCCTCCTCTCCCAAAAGTTTTCATTTTTTTCTCAGGATTATGTATAATTGTTACAGGGTTGGGGGTGGAACAATAAAGTTTAGACTCAGGATTCCTTTTTGGAAAAGAGAAAAAAAGAGAATAGATAGGTATAGGATGTTAAAGTAGATTATTGGTTCTACCAGTAAACTACTTAGCAAACTATTAGCCTTAGATACTTTGCACTGATATGGATTCTTGTATATTGGTACAAATGTAAACTATTTTTATATTCCTATTTAAGATAATTTGTATATTGATACAAATTCAAAACTATAATTGTCATATTATACACATGTTCTTACTCATATTTGAAATATTTTGTATATTGATACAAATGTAAAATTATATTCACCATATTGTATGTATGTTCTACCTCTGTTTAGGATATTTTGTATATTGATACATATTAAGGATATTGTTATCATATTGCACTATACATTTCTACCTCCATTTAAGATATTTTGTGTATTGTCACAATTTTAAGGTCATTGTCCTTATACTGTACATCTTTTTACAGACTGTTTACCTTATTAAGTTATTTAGGTAGATAAGACTTACAAATTAGTAGTCACCCATGCTTATCATATCTATAGTTATGTTGGTTAGGTTTTCCAGATTTACAGAAACATGTCAGAAGGGTTGGTAATCTTCAAACACTTCACAGACCTAGAGAATATGGCATTTAAATGATTTGATAACTTAGAATTCTGTTGACATGAGACACAATTGCTCCTGGCAGCACCAATCTGATCTTGAGAGAATGTTGAGCTTCTAAGACACTCCATTTGGAAATCTGTCTTCTTGGCAAAGGACTGCCCTTGCCTCAACTTCTGACGAGCAAGACACAAGGAAAAGTGACTACTGAACCTTGCCAAGACAAGGGTAAATGGTCCTTCAAAATTCCTGCTTCTGAAAATGGTCTGTCAGATATTCTAGGCCTGTAGCCAAAATGGATTCCCAATGACATTGAGAAACTTTAGGTGACTGTTTAGGCTGCCAGCTGTCTCAAGATTTTTCAGAAATTGTTTGCTTGCATTTCCTGTTTTCTCAGGTACTACTATGTTCCTTCTCAGGTCTTTGATGGGGTTGAAGACTAGATAGTTACAGTTATAATCCTCTCATATCTTAGCTAAGAACATTTCAGATACTAAAGTTAGTTTTTTTTTGTTTTTTTTTGTTTTTTTTTTGTTTTTTTTAGCACAGCTTTGGAGTAATCTCTGTAACATGCCATTTACCTATGTTCTCGACATCTCTGGATTTTTGTATGTGTGTCTTATTTGATGTTGTTCTTACTGGTCGTATTTCTATTTTTGTTTAAGTTATTACCTTTCCCCTCTCCTGAGCAATACTTGATAATCATTCCCATTGTATGTAGTTTTATATTAGATTAGAACTTTCTTATTTAGACAAAAGGGGGAGATGTAGTGGATATCTGTTCTATGACCCTGAAGTGCAGTCCTGGAGACCTAGTAGGTAACTGCTCTATCTGCCTATGACCTTGAAGTACATGCCCCTGGGTTGTGGCCTCTCAGGAGCTACCATTAAGACCTGAGATGCACATAAGCAGCTCTCTCCGCTCCCTTGTGGGACTTGGATGCTGGGAGTCTCCATGCTTCACCTTTTCCAGGACCCTGTGACAATTCCTCTGTTCTTTCTTGTGAGTTTTCTCACAAGAAGACTTAATAAATCCCTTTGCCCTTTAAGCAGACCCCCAGGATTTTCTCAATTTACATAAAGTTGTATATTATTGTAATTTTTCCTAGACAGGATCCCACTATGTAGTCTTGGCTGGCTTGGAACTTGTAAAGTAAACCAGTCTGGCCTTGAACTCAGACATCTGCCTGCCTCTGCCTCCTAAGTGCTGAGATGAAAGTCATGCACTACTGTGCTTAGTTATCATTGTAATTTTGATTTGCATTTGATGCTGAGCAATTTTTCATGTTTTCATGTCTTTATTGGCTACTGATACAGCTCCTGTAGAAAAATGTCTTAGATTCCATGCTCATGTTTTTTTTTGTTTTGTTTTTGATTTTGTGTCTCTGTTTGTTTGCTTTCTGAGACAAAATCTCAAGAGCCCCAGGCTAACCTTGAACTTACTCTGCATTCTTAGATGGTCTTGAACCCTCCTCTTCCTTCCTCTGAAGTAAGTCACCCTTACTTCAGACCTAAGTCACCCTGCCCAGCTATGTTCATCTGTTGTAAGGCGTAATGCTTCTGTATTGACATATATTAAATATATATAACAATGGGTTTCAGTATGGCATTTTCTTGCTTCAATATAATTTGATCATAATACATCCCATTACCCTCTCTTGTTCTCAATGCACTCTTGTTCATTCCATTCCTCTAACTAGTCTCCCTTCTAATTTCATGCAGTGTGTCTGCCTCTGTGTGTGTGTGTGTGTGTGTGTGTGTGTGAGAGAGAGAGAGAGAGAGAGAGAGAGAGAGAGAGAGAGAGAGATATCTAACAAGTGTTGCTCATTTTAGTGTAGTAAGGTGATTTTATTGGAACAATGCCATGCCACTGGAAAAACTGTCTCCTTCTCTCCCAGCAACCATTAACTGCCAATTGTAACCTTCCCCCTATCTACTTTTAACTGTCTATAAATCTTCAGGGACTGATTACATGAGTCTAACAGAAAGCAAAATACAAACGTAAAACTTACAGAACATACAAGGACCATTTAAGACTTCTTTGGCGTCACAGCAAATATACAAGTAAATTTGGGGCTGTCAAGCATTAGTATAACATGAAGAAAAAAACACGAGAATGCAACCTCAGTGGTGCATAAGTGTGCTGTTTATTTATTTATTGTGTATGTGTGTTTTGCCAGTGTGTATGTTTGTGCACCACGGAGGCCAGAAAAGGTCTTAGAATCCCCTGGAACTGGCGTTACAAAGGTTGTAAGCTTCCATGTAGGTGCTGGGAATTGAACCCAGGTCCTCTAGAAGAGTAGACAACGCTCTTGACTGCCGAGCCGTCTCCTCCCCACCCCAATTTCCTCTATCATTATCTGTTTGGAAAACAAGTTAACTTCAGTCCTGCAAGACCACACATTTTCCTTAGGTATTAGCAGCATTCCATTGACTTGATTTTCCTTCAGCTAAAATCTAAGAAACTGTTACATTGCCAAAAAGGCCTGCATTTTCTCAGAACTAAGATTAAAGTAGGCAAGAGAAGGGAAAATAATTTTTTCCCAGTGGGATCTTTGGTAAACTGTACTTTGCTTTTCATTTTTTCTGCTAAAAAACTCATCATATGGGGGCTGGAGAGATGGCTCAGTGGTTAAGAGCACAGGCTCCTCTTCCCAGAGGACCTCAATTCTCAGCACCCACATGCCAATTCCCAACTGTCTGTAACTCCAGTTCCAGAGGATCCCACACCCTCACACAGACATGCATGCAGGCAAAATACCAATGCACAGAAAATAAAAAGACATAAATCATGTTTAAAATATTATAGCATCTATTGTTCCTATGGCTACAAATACCCAAATATCCAGTGGTGATGAACCAGGTGATGTCTTCAATCTTCTCCCCTATCTCTCACACAGGACCTTACACAGAACATCTACAGAATGCAGACATTTATTGAGGATGTGATATGTGTCAGGTACTGGGCCTAAGCATTACATGGATTTGCAGAGATGATTGACGTTCCTCACGTGATCAACCCAACCAACGGTCAGTTGGGTCATAGGAGGATTTTTTTAGGAGAGTTCTCAAAGTGTTGGGTCCCTTAAAAGGCAGTTTACTGTGGTTTTGAGAACTGTAGGTTCACGCACGGAAGGCGGTTTAAACCGGTTCTGAGAGTCCTGGGTCCCTGGAAGTGGATCTAGCTACATTCTAAGTCCTGACTTCCGGAGTCGGTAACATACGTCACAGCAGCTTCATAAGCCCGTTTAGGCAGCTTTTACTGTGCCTGAGCGAGTTGCCTTAAGGCAGAGTACTGGGATACAGTGCCTGGGCTCTCAGGTTCAATCCCCCCTCCCCTTTCCCCTTTTTCCATGAGCCCCACTCTCTCGTCTTTTCTTTCCCTCACACATTTCACTCCTCTGACCTCAGTATTTGGTTCTCTGAGCCACGTGAGAGGGATGGGAGGAAACTCAGGAGAAAAAGCCATACTTTTAGTCCTTACAAGTTTTATCTCATGTCACCCTTTTTTTTTGTTGTTTTGTTTTGGTTTTTGGTTTTTCAAGACAGGGTTTCTCTGTGTCGCCCTGGCTTTCCTGAACTCACTTTGTAGATCAGGCTGGTCTCACACTCATAGAGATCCTCCTGCCTCTGCCTCCCTAGCGCTCAGATCAGAATCGCGCCCCACCACTGCCCATGCACGATACTGGCACTTTTAAAACAAGTTTCGTAGATGGAGAGATTATGAGCTACAGTCAAGATTGATTGAAAAAAAAAAAACAAAACTTAACCAGTGGTTTGGAGAGGCCATGAATATCCAATGAATGAGCTGGAAGTCAGAATGGAGACCTATAAACTGTGAAGATGAGGCGTGAAGTGAGGAAGGATGGGGACCGGAGATATTGTGTGTCCTGAACCTGTCAGATCAGCACATTTAAGTCTCTTTCTTCCATTTTTAGAGAAACAGTTCATTGCTAACTCTTTGTACCCTCGTGTCCTTTAGCTAGAAGTACAGGGTTCTGAGTCTTAGGTCTGTGGAAATGGGTCTAGCTAGGTTATCAGTCTTGACTTCACTAGTACCCTGTAGCCTGAATCATAGTCTTTTTTATGCCATTTGAGAGGCCGCAACGCCCCCTGGGAATGTAGCCTAGGGGCAGAGTTCTGGGTTTCCGTGAAGAAGACCTTAGGTTCGATTCCCTTTACTGCCCGATTTCCCTGCTTTTCTTAAGTTGTTTTTGAGCTTTTTTGCTCCCAAACCCAATGAATCTTATGTATCATTAGCCAATGAACCAAAATACGTCCCTCATCCCATATATATGCAAATATGTCAACCAAAAATAAAATGAATAAAGGATTGTGAGATTACAGCAGCTAGGGCTGGAGAGATGGCTCAGTGGTTAAGAGCACGGGCTGCTCTTCCCAGAGGACCTCAATTCCCAGCACCCACATGACAACTCACAGCTGTCTGTAACTCCAGTTCCGGAGAATCCCACATCCTCACACAGACATGCGTGCAGGCAAAAATACCAATGCGCATAAAATAGAAATAAATAAATCATGTTTAAAATATTACAGCAGCTATTGTTCCTATGACTACAAATACCCAAATATCCAGTAGTGTGGACCGGGTGATGTCTTCAATCTTCTCCCCCATCTCCCACACAGGACCTTACACAGAACATCTACAGAATACAGACATTTATTGAGGATGTGATATGTGTCAGGTACTGGGCCTAAGCATTACATGGCTTTGCAGAGCTGATTGACGTTCCTCACGTGATCAACCCAACCAACGGTCAGTTGGGTCACAAGGAGGATTTTTTAGGGGAGTTCTCAAAGTGTTGGGTCCCTTAAAAGGCAGTTTACAGTGGTTTTGGGAACTGTAGGTTCACGCTTGGAAGGCGGTTTAAACCGGTTCTGAGAGTCCTGGGTCCCTGGAAGAGGATCTAGCTACATTCTAAGTCCTGACTTCCGGACTCGTTAACATACGTCACAGCAGCTTCATAAGTCCGTTTAGTCAGCTTCTGCTGCGCGTAAGTGCGCGGCTGCAAGGCAGAGTACTCGTCTACTGTGCCTGAGGCCATGAGTTCACCACCCACCTCCCCTTTCCCTTTTCCATGAGCCCCGCTCTCTCCTGATCTTTTCTTTCCCTCACACATTTCACTCCTCTGGTCTCCTGTATTTGGTTCTCTGAGCCACGGGAGAGGGATGGGAGGAAACTGAGGAGAAATTGTTTGGTTTTTTTGTTTTTTTGTTTGTTTGTTTGTTTGTTTGTTTTCAAGACAGGGTTTCTCTGTGTAGTCTTGGCTCTCCTGGAACTCGCTTTGTAGAGCAGGCTGGTCTCACACTCATAGAGATCCTCCTGCCTCTGCCTCCCAAGCACTCAGATTAGAAGCGCGCCCCACCACTGCCCCTGCACGATACTGGCACTTTTAAAACAAGTTTCGTAGATGGAGAGATTGTGAGCTACAGCCAAGATTGACTAAAAACAACTTCACCAGTGATTTGGAGAGGCCATGAATATCCAATGAATGAGCTGGAAGTCAGAATGGAGACCTAGAAACTGTGAAGGTGAGGCGTGAAGTGAGGAAGGATGGGGCTGGAGATATTGTGTGTCCTGAACCTGTCAGATCAGCACATTTAAGCCTCTTTCTTCCACTTTTAGATAAACAGTTCATTGCTAACTCTTTGTACCCTCGTGTCCTTTAGCTAGAAGTACAGGGTTCTGAGTCTTAGGTCTGTGGAAATGCGTTTAACTAGGTTATCAGCCTGGACTTCACTAGTACTCTTTAGCCTGGGTCATAGTCTATTTTTATGCCATTTGAGAGACTGCAACGCCCCCTGGGAATGTAGCCTAGGGGCAGAGTTCTGGGTTCTGGTGTAGAAGACCTCAGGTTCGATTCCCAGTGTTCGATTCCCTTCACTGCCCGATTTCCCTGCTTTTCTTAAGTTGTTTTTGAGCTTTTTTGTTCTCAAACCCAATGAATCTTATGTATCATTAGCCAATGAACCAAAATACGTCCCTCATCCCATATATATGCAAATATGTCAACCAAAATTAAAATGAATAAAGGATGCGTAAGATTACAGCAGCTCGGGCTGGAGAGATGACTCAGTGGTTTAGAGCATGGGCTTCTCTTCCAGAGGATGTGGGTTCAATTCCCAGAGTGCACGTGGTGGCTCACAGCCACCTGTACCTCCAGTCTCAGAGCATCCTAGATCCTAGATCCTGGATCCACTCCCTTCTGGCTTCTGAAGGTACCAGGCATACAAATGGTGCACAGACAGACGTGCAAGCAAAATACCTATATACATAAAAATAAATACATATTTTTTTTAAAAAAAATCATATAAGCTGGGCGGTGATGGCGCTCGCCTTTAATCCCCGCACTCGGGAGGCAGAGGGAGACAGATCTC
>CABHPQ010102951.1:0-10580 GCA_902168405.1 Peromyscus aztecus
CCTCCCCTCCCCTTCCTTTCCTTTCCTCTTTTCTTTCTTTCTTTCTTCTATTGTGTATCTGTCCGTAGAGGTCAGAAGAGGTTATTAGCTCCTGGAATTGGAGCTACACACAGTTGTAAGCTGCCATGTGGGTGCTGGGAACCTAACCTAGGTTCTCTGGAAGAGCACTACTCTTATCCACTGAGCCATTTCTCCAGCTCACCACTGGCATTCTTTAGTGTTCTAAGAAACACTAGATCAAATAGTTTTTGTGGCAGAGAAATGTGAATGTTTTTAACATGCAGTTATTAGAACAAAAGAGTCTTCACTGGTATTTTTTTTCTTTACTCACTTTTGATGGGAATATTCTTAGAACTATTATATAGAACTTATTTAAATAAAGCTAGCTTAAGTTATGGGTTGGAAGTAGAAACATTGAGGAAAATTCTTCACATAGTTCATATACTAGTGTTTTGGTTTAGTAGTAGTGAGAATATATGAGGTTTAAATTTGAAACCTTCTATGTTATTATGTTTCATATATTTTTATAGTATATATAATTTATGAATGGTCCATCATAGATTAGGAAAATGTCATTTGAGTGTGTGTAGTGCTATGTGTCTATATTCTGAATACTTGGGATACAGAAACAGGAGGATCACTGTAAACTTGAGATGGACCTGGTTTATCTAGCAATTTCCAGGCCAGCCAGAGTGTGGAACTCTGCCCCCGTACCACTGTCATCCAAAACATGGAAAGAAAATGTTACTTGGTAATGCTTTTTATTATATAGTAAATAAGATATGGTAAAGTTTTTTTTTGTTTGTTTTTTTAGTTGTGTTGTAGCGAGGAACCTTTGTGTCTTTTTGCTGGAGAAGGAATAAGATGTACTTAGAATTGATTCTTTGTTAGTTTTAGGGATTTGATAATCTTATTAAGAATCAATTTTCTAGCCTACTTAAGAGCATGTAGAAAGTTTAGAAACTAGCAACTATTTGTTCCATTTTTGTTTGTTTTGAGACAGGATCTCTCTATATAGCCCTGGCTGTCCTGGAACTTGATATTGTAGATCAGGTTGTCCTTAATCTCACAGATACCTTAACTTTGCCTCCCTAGTGCTAGGATTAAAGGCATGTGCTTCCACGCCCAGCAGGCACTGTCTTCATATTTGAGGAAGCATTTTGTACCATGAAATTGTACAAATTTGAAACCTTTTTTTTTTCAAATCTTAAATGGTCTTATGATAAAAAACTTAGAGCCAGATATTGGGGTGAAAGCTGACAGATTAGAGAAGCAGAGCAAGACACATCCAACCTCACCTTGCCAACTCCTCGCCTGATCCTGTTTCCATGAATCCTCAAGACTGAAAGCCTCTAAGTCCTCACCAGAAAGAGTCTCAACTGAACTGTTTGAGTTCCTGTTTCCTCACACCTTTTGTACCCTTCTATGCCCTGCCGTCACTTCTGGGATTAAAGGCTCGTGTGCTTCCCAGTACTGGGATTAAAGATACGTGTCATCACTGCCTGGTTCTGTTTCCAGTGTGGCCTTGAACTCACAGAGATCCAGATGGATCTCTACCTTCTGAGTGATAGGATTAAGAGTGTGTGCCACCACTGTCTGGCCTCTATGTCTAATCTAGTGGCTGGCTCTGTCCTTTGATCCCTCAGGCAAGCTTTATTAGGGTACACAATATATCACTACACTTTTCTTTACTTGGATTAACTCCAATAGCTATAGTAAGTAGTTATGAAAAGAAATCTTTTATGGTGAACCATTTTCAGACAGTAAGTATAAAATGGAGGTATAATAATATGACCATTACTTTTGTTTTTTAGGATAATTTAAAATCTCCATCTAGGTTATAATTCTTAAAAGCATATGTGTATGTGTGTGTGTGTGTGTGTGTGTGTGTGTGTGTGTGTGTGTATAAATAAACTTCCCTACATTTTTTATAAAATCCCCCTCATTGTTCTTCATTGACTAATTTGTTCTTTTCTGCCTACAGAGTAAGCAGAAGGTAGTACTATAGTAGCAGTAATGTTCTGGATTTGAGTCTGTCTAGATCTCAGACCAGCCAAGGTAGAGGTAGTTGCTCAAAGATTTCTTCCTCTTGGGCTGTCCCTCCCTCCCTCCCCACTTCCTCCATAAATAACCTTTTGGATAATTCCTGTATATCATGTAATCTAGTGGATACAGAGACAACAGAGATGAACAAAACCAGACATACTACTATAGGCTTGATTTATGGTCTTTTGGAGAAGAATTAGTGAGTGACTTGAATATGAAATTATAATTGTAGCAAGTGTGTACATTGAGGAGGTAATACTTGAAAATGGATCTGAAATTTGAGTAGGTGTGAGAAAAACAAGAAAACACAAATTGGGATCAGTAAACAAAAAGTAAGATTAAAAGCTCTGTGATGAAAGGAAGAGCATGGAAAACAGAAAGATTTGAAAGGTTGAGTTGTTTAGTGATTATGTCCATAGCAGAGTTTCCTCTCAGAGTTACATGGGGCCTGGTGCCAGTTCATTGTCCCATATCTTGTCGATCATGTGTCTAGCATCATTCTTTTTTTTTTAAACGTTTGTTTTCCTAGTAGATCTATTTCTTTAAAGTTTATTATTTTTTTTATTTTATTGGTGTTTTGCCTGTATATATGTCTGTGTGAGGGTGTTGGAACCTGGAATAACAGACAATTGTGAACTGCCATGTGGGTGCTTGGAATTGAACCCGGGTCCTCTGGAAGAGCAGTCAGAGCTCTTAACTGCTGAGCCATCTCTCCAGCCCTGAATAATTTTTTGTTGGTCTAAAATTTGCCCCAAATATACTAGGAGTCTGTTGTATCTTCAACTTTTACTTTTCATTTTAAAAGAGTGTCATAATCTATATATTAGGTTTCTTTTATGGTATTAACTGTCCAGTCTGATGAGGGAATTTTCACAATTGCCTGAGCTATGGCTATTTTGTTTCTTTAAGGTGCCTCACTCATCAGTCATTGTATGTTACCACCAAGCCCCAGCTGGTTTTCAAATCCCTGATCTAAAGAAAGCGGGTGTCAGATTGCTAAGGAGAAGCCAAATACTTGGGAGCACTAAAAAATAAATTAAATTAAAATAAAATAAAATAATACAGATTTGCAGTAAAAAACAAATCTCTTTTTATTTGGTAGTAAAGATAGTAGAATTTACATGATAGTTCTGTTAAGGAATTAAGAAACTGTTAAGCCCTATTTGTACTAAGGTACAAATGTTGAGCCCAAAGAGGAGTCAACAAGTGGTAGTTTTCCTTATTGACTTAGGGTGTGTGTGTGTCTGTGTGCATTTTCCCAGTTTGACTTGCATATGTTTGTTATAACTTTTTTGATGTATTTAATATTGCTTGCTCAATGATAAAATTTTCAGTGTTACCAAGAATAGTCTATTTAAATTTAGGAGAGTCCATTTTCTTTCAAATCTATTAGGTATTTTTATTATAGTTGTGTGTATGCTTATCCTGTAACAGAAATTTTTAGCCTTTGAGAGAAGGTAATCGCAGAGAAGTTTTTATGTAAATAGATAACTTAGTCAGGTGCCTTTTACTAGTCACCTGTTAGGACACAGATGCATAGGAAGAGATGTTATTTGTTTATACTGATTTGTCTTTTGAAAAAGAAACTGTAGTATTTAGGATTTTAACTTGTTATAGAAATAGTACTTCCACATAACAAGATTTCATGTGCTATATTTTTAGACTGGTATGTATTATACTGCTTGTGAATATCAAACTTGAAGTAATTTTTATAACTCAATTATATATTTCAAGATGCTTGTAAGGGCTGGAGAGATGGCTCAGCGGTTAAGAGCACTGGCTGCCCTTTCAGAGTACCCAGGTTCAATTCCCGGCACCTATATGGCAGCTTACAACTGTCTGTACTTTCAGTTCTAGGGGACCAAACACCCTCACACAGATGTACATGCAGGTAAAGCCCCAATGTACTAAAAATAAAAATAAATTAAAAAAAAATGCTTGTGAACCACCATGTGGGTGCAGGGAATTGAACCCAAGTCCTCAGTAAGAGCAGTACAGTAACTTTACTGCTGAGGAATTTCTCCAATCCCTATATATCTCTTAAGCTTTTGAAAATTGTTCTTACACATTTCCTGGCTGTTATATGAATAGCCCATTATTAACATACTAATATTTTATACATGAATTTTAAAATTAGACCTACATTTTCACAGCTTGTTTAAAGAAGCCATCCCTAAATCTAATGCACAGTATTGTTTTTCTTTGTATTCAGAGCAAACCTTTGCATAGCAGTTTCTCTTCAGTTTTTCTTTTTTCTTTTTTTTTTTCTCTTCAGTTTTTCTAATGGCAACAGCTTCTTTGTTTTGCCCTAGCTTTACCTTGCCTTTTTTTTTTTTAATTGTATAGCTGGCTTGGACTTTATCTTTTTTTTTAAATTTAATTTAATTTAATTTTATTTTATTTTACAATACCATTCAGTTCTACATATCAGCCACCGGTTCCCTTGTTCTCCCCCCCTCCCGCCCCCCCTCCCCTTCCCTCCAGCCCACCCCCCCAACCCACCTCCTCCAGGGCAAATCCTCCCCTGAGGATTGAGATCAACCTGGTAGACTCAGTCCAGGCAGGGCCAGTCCCCTCCTCCCAGGCCGAGCCAAGTGACCCTGCATGAGCCCCAGGTTTCAAACAGCCAACTCATGCAATGAGCTCAGGACCTGGTCCCACTGCCTGGATGCCTCCCAAACAGATCAAGCCAATCAACTGTCTCACCCATTCAGAGGGCCTGATCCAGTTGGGGGCCCCTCAGCCATTGGTTCACAGTTCATGTGTTTCCATTCGTTTGGCTATTTGAGATTTGGACCATATCTTGATAAGAAGAACTTTCTATTATGATTTACCAGCCTGTTTTTTACAGTAAATTAGGGATTAGCTATTTTGTTTTGTTTTGTATTGCTGTTTTTTTTAAATGTAAAAAGGGGTGTGACTTCTGTAGGTTTCTGTTGTGAGATTCAAGTGTATACATGAATACCTTGAATTGTATTGTCCTCTGGCTGTTTGATTGTAGGATGGAATTTAATTTTAGTTTTGGCAGAATTTGTTTTTACCATGCATGCAAATTTTCTGACCTGAATGGTATAGTTTGTTCTTCTTCTACTTGGATGATATTTAGAGTGAACACATTTGGTGAATTGATATTATTTCATTATGTAAGTACCTTCTTTATCATAGAGGGTTTAAAGATGAGCTCTATCATTGCATATTTTGTCAACATAATCAGCATTTAGATAGTAATGTACTTAAAGGACGTGAACTAGAGCAGAACATAGTAACAGATATCAGGGAATTTTAATGCACATAAAAGTTTTATAATATCATTTAGTTTGTATATCTTAAAGGGTTTTATTGAAAATCCACTTGTTCTTTTGATAATAAGCTTATATAATCAAATTCAGTAGTTGATGTTTGCTCAATACCACCTCTAGATTTAATAAGAGATGTCAATCACATGTATAACATATCCTTTAAAATTAATCTAGGGGCTAGAGAAATGGTTCGGTCATTAAGAATACTTGATGCTCTTACAGAGGACCTGGGCTCATTTCTGAGCATCTACATGATGGATTGCAGTCATCTATAACTAGTTCCAGGGTATTCGATGCCTACTTTTGACCTGAAGCCACAAGGCATGCATGTGATACACATATACATAAAAGCAAACATTCACACATGTGTCATTACATATGATTCCAAGAACAACTGCACAAAATAGACTTTAGGTTTCTTTTAATTTAATCTCCTTTTATCATTGTATAATAAAACTTTTAATTCTGATTTCTATTTCCTGGTATCGACAACTTTAATTCATTTAATTTGAATAAATTTGATACCAATATTAAACTTATTTCTCATTGTTAAATTCTAACACATTAGCTTACATTTAGGCTACTACTTTATTTTAAGTAATGTGGGTCTCCTTTACTATTTAGAAAAATAGATATTAATTTTTAGTATTTTCTTTATTTCGTGATTGAAGATCTGAAACATTTTGTTCATATGACAAAATCTAGTATATTTAATGACATGCTATCTATATAAAGATGTTAGATAGTTTTTGATACTTTGAGGACTGTTGGCTGAACTTTAGTATGCTGCATCAGATTCCTAGTGTTTGTAAATTAATTTAAATCTTCAATGAATTTTCAGTCTTTTATATAATTCTTGCATTCAAATTATTATTTTCCTATTAATATTTTGTATTATTCATTGGATTATCTATTAATATTTTGTATTGTTTCATTGGATTATCTGCTTATTTCATCTTTTCCCTCTCCCCTTTCCCATCCTGCCCAACCTCATTTGATCTTTAATTCTGAGTTTTGGTTTCTTTTCCAGGTCTTGTTCTTGATGGATGTTTCTTTTAGTGTTGTTCTTCTTGTCTTTCCTGCTTCTCATGTTCCTCTGTGAGTGACTGCTCTCATGTTTAAGTATCTGGTTTAAATTCTTATTACTTCTCCTCTGGACAGATCTTACAGTTAGACGCTAAGTTCTTGGGATTTTGAAATACTGCTTTTCTGTGAACAGGTTGAAGATATTTATTTGAAATGGTTGGAAATGGAAACTGTAAGGTCCTACTTTTGCTTTTGCTAGAGAAAGTATTGTCATAAACTGGATTACTTTTACAGTTGAGCATGTGTTATAGTGACACTGAGATAGTGTGTTCTTTATGTTCAGTAGCATGTAAGGTGAAATAAAGACATAGTTGGAAATAGGTCATTTTAACTTCTTATAAATTATAACAAATTAATCATATCTTTTGTTATCTATAAATAGTAAATTCTGGAGATTATTGATTCTGCATTCATTTATTTAGTGTTTTTAAATAGATGGTTCTGTTCTCTTGCTTATGTTTCTGTTATTATGGTCTTTTATTTGTTGTTGTAAGTATTCTGGAATTAAAATTATTGATATATTTTATTAATCAACTCTTAGAACTAAAGTTAAGCACCTCTTTGATTTCTTAAAAGTCACTGATTTTTATCTTCTATTATTATTATTAGACAAAACCTCCCAAATTCAGCTTTTGGTGTGATCTTACGATTTCAGCAGTACATCCTATAAAACTATATATAGTACTATGTAGTGCCATAGGGGTTAGATGGAGTGGCACAGTAACCCATTGTTTTCATACTAAATATGTGGGTACATTATAATGTATCATAAACTGTTATATATGTGTTTCATATAATGTAAAAGTTACTGCAGTGTTCTCATGAAATAAGAATGTACTTTTGGGCTGAGTGTGGTAGTACCTGCTTGTAATCTCAGCATTCAGAAAACTGAGGCAGGAGGGTCATGAGTTTGAGGCCAGTTTGAGCAGCATGAGACCTTATCTCTTTTAAATATAAAAGGAAAAGCATAACTTTAAAGTGATGATCGAAGGGTCAGTACAGTACTTCCCTAGCATGTGTGAGGCTCTGGGTTAAAACGCCAGCACTCTATAGACAAAACAACCACAGAAAGCTTTACTAGAAACACTTTTTCTTTTTAACTGCGCTACTGTGAAAAAGATGGTCTTCAAAGAATTCGTGTCATATTAGGGGACACCTATGATACATAAAATTACTCACTTTTGAGTTATTGGTATTTTATGGTGCCATTTACTTTGATCCCTTCTTGAATGGGCTTCCTCAGCATTTGCCGTTGTTACTTTTCCTTGTTGTTATGGCTAATCTTTCTCCAGAGAGAATCTATTTCTTTATAATAGATAATTTAACTTTAGCACTAGTACCCAATTGTATTGTTTGATTTGTTCAAGAAGTGGTTTTGAGGTAACTAACATTCATAATGTAGGTATCCCAAAGGTCTGACTTATCACAAGACAGGACAGAAATTGTAGAATATCTTTGCTTTAATTCTAGGCTTTTTATTAATCACATTAAATTTTGTTAATTTCTAAGGACACAGAGAGGCAAGGATTTCTTTTTGGATTCCATATTTTCATCCTTCATACATCCTGGCTTGTTAAATTAATGAGTTAGCTTAAAATCCTGCCTTCTTCCTTAATTCAATTTTAGTGTTACTTTAGTTTTTTTTTTCTTATATCATGATATAAAAGATTTTTTAATGCACCCAGAATGAATACAAAAGCCAGATAAAAAGTACAAATTGAATACTATGACAAGTGCCACTGTAGAAAACTATGAGTAAGGACACATGTAGTTATGCTTTGTTGTTACGCACCTACTACACAGCTTCAGGATAGCAGCATTAAAAATACTTCAATTTGAAGTATTTATTTGAAAGATGTGAAGATACACTATAGAGTATGGTACTGTTTGAAAGGTTTCTTCTTAGGAACAACTGAATTAGGTAGAAAGTTTTGTTCACATTTTACTCAGTTGATGGTATTTCACAAATAAAATTCATTAAATGGACTATTGTTAGGAATAGAAGTGTCTTCAACTCTTTCCTTCTGCTCCCCCTTCTTTCCCACATACATATAATGTTGATATCAAAGTGCTAGAGGTTGCCTCATATTTACAGTAAATAAACTAATATTTGTATTTGTTATATAAGGAATACATATTGTAACAGGTACTGAGAAGCTGATGTGGCTGAAAAGCATTGATTCCTTTCTTGATCCAATGCGGTAACTAAAACAAGATGAAAGCCTGAAATTTTCAGCCTCTCTTCTTCATTTGTCTCCTTGTCTTAGTTTCACTTGTTTACTGGGCAAGTAGACACATTAATCATTCAAGAAATAGCTATTTATAAGTGAGTGATACCTCAGGCATAAGGATGAGTCATTTCCTAAACCATCATTCACCTTGAACAAACAAGGTGGGAAGGTGAGACTGACTATTCTCAGGGTGAGAGCAGGTGTCTGTGATGGGAAGACTGTATTGGAACAGATTGTCTTCTAGGAACCAGATTAGTCTCCTTGGAAATGACAGTGATTACTAGCAGATTAACAGCTTCTTGTTAAGTAGGAGTTGATACAACCTTTAGTGGGTCCACACCTTTATGTGAATGCGTAAGTATCTCTTGTGCCTCCCTAATTCTTCATTTATTTAAACATAAAGCTTATATCAGCATTCTGAGACCAAAATTTGGGGTTGGAACTCTTTTCTCTGTTAGTATTCCCAGTACTCATTATGTTTATTGGAACAGAGGGCTAGGTGGATTGTATTGTGGCTGCTTCTGTTCCTCTGGTCACACTTGTGTTTATATTGGCCTCTTGTTTATGTTATGTTGGTTCTTGTGCACAGAAACAGGCAAGTCATCTTTTACATAATGTGAATTTCACACATAGGCTCTGTGTCTCTGTCACTTTAGTTTATTTTACTAAGAAACAATTATGATATCTGTAGGAAAAGGTTGTTTACCAAACCATTCATTGTCTGAGCTGCTCTTTCAAAAATTTTATCATTGTGTTTTTAGTGAGATGTGTACTAGCAGGTAAGATGAAAAGTGAATTAGAACACTTCAGACTACCAGATTTGTTGTTGTTGTTTTATTTTGTTTTCCAAGACAGGGTTTCTCTGTGTAATCGCCCTGGCTGTCCCGGAACTCGCTCTGTAGTCCAGGCTGGCCTCAAACTTAGAGATCCACCTGACTCTGCCTCCCTAGTGCTGGGATTAAAGGCATGCACCACCACCACCCTCTTCTTCTTCTTAATGTTGTCTAGAGATGAGCAAGATCTCTGATAATGGAAAGGTGTTTTAAACAAAAATTTAAAAAACTAGAAAATTAAAAAATTTAAAAAATAAAAATTAAAAAATCTAGCAAAATGCTAGATCATTCTTCTCTGCTCATTAATTTCTAACCTCAGACTACATTTTACACTGTATCAGGCCTAGCCAGAAAATTCTGCAGTTACATTAGAGTTCTGTTGGCTCTGCCTCCAAAGGATATGATGTTAGGAACACAGGCTCTAAGTCCTTATTGCAGCATAGTCCTAACTGTTAAATTGCAAGGAGTAACACAACTTGGTTATTCTTCTGAAGTTTTGTGAAGATGAAATACTAGAGAGTGTTTAGCTTTGTATTTTATTGTCTGTCTGTCTGTCATCTACTTATTTTCCTAGCCAATATCTTGCTATCAGCACAGACTAGCTTTGATTTCACAATTCTCCTGCCTCTTCTGCTTCCTAATGCTGGGGTTAAAGTCATGAGCACCTACACCTGTTTTCAGCTTCTATACTTTAACAGATAAATTGCTCTTGGATTCTTTTTCACTCCAGTTTATTAACGTGGGAAAGTATACTGTGGGCATGGAATCCCCATAGACATTAGGAATGGTTTTGTCTGCTAATGTGTCTTCCATCATGTAGGATGTTTTGGCTACAATCATAAAGTAAGCAAACAAACCAAAAAGTTGGAGAAACTGGTACAATTAAAGAATCTAGTGGTTGAAAGGACAGAAACCATAACAACTCTGAGGATTTGTTTGCAGGAACTGAATACATACACACATGCATAAATGTACACACACACGCATAAATGTACACACAGACATACACGTATCTATTTTACATTTTATTTTTGACTCAGTTATAGTTTTAGTCAAAGTAGTAACCATTTGTTTTTCTTTGTTAG
>CABHPQ010102993.1:3854-14550 GCA_902168405.1 Peromyscus aztecus
GTGGGCATCTGAGGCAGCAATGGTGAGGAGCCTCTGGTGGGCATCCCTGGCATCAATGGTGAGGAGCATGTGACAGAAGTTGGAGTCACAGAAATGAGGAAAGGATGTCATCATGATTTCTGTCAAGAGCGATGACCTAAGGACCTCCCCACAAGGCCACTCTTCCTAAGGGTTCACTCCCTCCCCAAAATACCACTCTGCAGACCAAGCTTTTGATATATATGCTTTTACTGGACATTTATCCAAACTGTAGCAGTAACAGATTTGCAGGTCTCAAGGTTAGCCCCGGGACCCCCTTTGAGAGGGCTGTTACTCTGTCTGTACATCTGGGAACAAGAAAAACCTCTAGTGAGTATGATGGCATATTCCTGTGACTACAGCATTCAGGAGGCTGAGAGGGGAAGATTCCCGTGAGTTCAAGACCAGCCTGGGCTACAGTATGGGGTGGGGGTGGAGGAAAAGAAGAAGAAAAAGAAAACTCAAACCCTCATTCCAGTAATAAAAAAGAGGCCAGTAAATATAATAAGCAAGACCGTCATGGTGATGGGCTTTTTAAGCTAATGAAGGGTGTCGGGGTGGGCTTCTTACAGCAGCTTGGAAGACACAGCAAATGCAGGCAGTGACCTGTGGAAAAAGAGAAGTGGAGAAAGATGCGAGGCAAGGCAAGACCAAAGTCCTTGTGCAAAGTCAAGGGGGCTTTTCAGATGCCAAGAATCTTAACTACACATAGCTGTCGAATTCTGGGCAAGATGAACCTATTGGGTCTTGGTCTTCAGAAGGGCATGAAGTTTGGAGAGTTTTTTATTTTATTTTATTTTTTTTTACTTGTTCCAGGCAGGTCACAAGGGCGGAAAGTCAGCACCGACTGGAGTACGAATGTGTGTCTAGCTCTGGTTCCAAAGCCTCGGATCTTAACCACTCATCATTGTCTCTCCAGTGAGGTGAGGATCTATGGGGACCCTGGCCTGGCAGATCTGATAAATAAGCCTGTGGAAGGGAGTCACAGAGAGGAAATAAGCCTCCCAAGTCATCATCAATATGGAAGTAGAAACTGAATCCCACGTGAGATGGAAACTCTGGGAATATATTCTAAGCAGAAAAAAAAATCTATAAGCTGTTAAGAATTAATGCACCTTAGTAAGGCTCTGACCAGATTTAAAAAGAACAAATCTAGCCAGAGTGGTGTGTTTGTGATCTTGGGGTAGAGTTATACAATGAAGGGATGAAAGGGAGACATCTAGTCAGACATACATTGATTTCCAGGAAGCATGAGACTGGGTCCTCTGAGGCATTCCCTGGGAGTGAATAAAGATCTGCTCATGCTGACCATGGCCAGGCGGAGCTGGCCTCAGAGGGATGGGCTAAGGTCACGTGGGGTTAAGCTAAGGCCCCAGGCTGGATCCAGGCTGGATCAGAAGCAGTAGAGGCCAAACATGGTTTTAGACATGCTGCAGGGCACCCAGGCATCTGAAAAGATGAGAGGCAGGCCAGGAGCTTACTGACTCAAAACAGTGACCACCTCCCAAACAGCACGTGATCATTTTCTATGACCTTCCTGCTCTGTCTGGTGACTGACAGAATCACATGGAATGACCAGGGCTGGGGTTCAGAATTAGACTGGGTTTAGAGCCCAGACCCACTGTGGCCTGATCTCAGCCACCTGGTGTCTCAGAGGCGTCACCTTCCCAAGGGAGGTTTAAGGAGTCTGGCTTGTATGTCCTCTGTAAACTCTAGTCTGTTCCTTTTCCTCGTCAGTGGTGCTCTCCTGCCCCCCAACCACAGCATGTTCTCCAAGTCCTGCTGCATCTGTTTGCTATATCGAGTTGGTGACTTTCTCCTCTTTGCCTTCACAGCTAAGTCCTATTTTCTTATATCCTTTGTGCTAAATCTCCCTTCTCCTTCTCTGGCACCCATCAACATCTAAGTTGTGTGTGTGTGTGTGTGTGTGTGTGTGTGTGTGTGTGGTGTGCATGTGTGCACACTGATATGTGGGTGTGTATGCCCGTGCGTGTTCCTGTGAAGGTCAGAGGTCAATGTCAGGTGTCTTCTCCCATGCCCCACCCCACCTTGTGTTTTGAGACAGGGTCTCTGAACCTGGACCTCACTGATTGGCTAGACTGGCTGGCCACTCAGCCCCAGCTCCTCCTGTCTCCATTTCCCTGTGCTAAGATTACAGGCATGTGTTGCTAAGCCCCACTTTTCACATGGGTGCTGGGGGTCCAGCTCAGGTCCTCCCGCACTTCACCCACTGAGCAATCTCCCTGCCCCCTCCCCCATTCCAGTTTCGCCACGGTTGCTTCTTTGAGCGCTCACAGTCATGTGACTTGCACTGCCCCACGTGAACATAGATCTTCCTCACATGGCTGTACTTGTACAGACCTGATTTGGCTCCCTTAGCAAGACTGTCTGTGCTTTGCGGCAGTAACTGTTTCTGTAAATTCTTCTCTTTTTCTCACAGCATCCTGTCAAGAGCTGGGCACACAATAATGAGCTCAGTGTTGGAAGAGCGTGGGACTTGTCAATATGTACTTGTGGATCCTTTAGCAAACCCTGTGGACCACTCTCCCGGTGCCTGGAACAGGCTGGATGCAGAGGACATTGTCGTGAGATGCAGTGATAAGGAAGCTGATGTCTAGTAAAAGAAAGGTGTGACGGTGTGCTTCAAGCTCGTTTGTACATGAGAACCAAGTTTTGAAGGAAGAACAGGCATTTGTCCCACCCAGAGCTGAGGTTGGTTGCTTCAAGATGGAATATCACTCGCTGTAGGAAAGCTGGAATCTTCAGGGAAAATGGAGGAAATAAATGTGGCTCAGAATGGCCAATGGGACAGCCTTGGAGTTGGTTCTAACAAGTTACCTGCATTTCATCCTAGAGGAAATGGAGGAGACACTAACATATTTAAGCACAGAAATTCCTGTAAGACAAAGATGAGAGGATCTTGAGTAATTGTCTCCTCACAGAAACATGAACTCAAGCAGGTACTCACACACAAAACAACTTGAATACGAGCTGAGATCACAGTGGTCGGTTTTAGCTGTACAGGAAAAGACACACAGGAGGACACAGGAAGAAAAGCTGGCCCTGCTATTGCTCCCCAAACCACGGATGGAAAGAGATGCTCTCCACTTTGGAAAACAAGAGGGAATTAAGCCCGGACTTTCGACGTACAACCCAATACCAAGCAGAGCCCATAGCCTCTACCTCCAGCTGACTACCTCTACCTGACTGAGCCCTGGATCTTCAGCCCTGTGGCCATGAAGCTGCTCCCAACTTAACTCCCTGTTCTCAGCAGCACCGCACAGAAAGATTTCATCAGCCGGAGCAGGACAGAAGTAAGCACAGGACCAGGGTCTGGGTTGGAAATTAATGTGTGTGGGTGAGACCCAACACTGGGCAGATCCCAACAGACCCTGTCTTCTGGCTAATGCCCATGGATAGAGCTTCAGGACCTCCCACCAAGGGAGACCTATCGCTCCAGCCTGATGGGCTTCTATTCTAGCTGAATCACCCGTGGCTGGTTGCAGTAACATGAGTCATGAGCACTGTCCAGCAGGAGGCAGTCACAGCAGTGTGAAGCTTGGTTTTGTCTCTGTATTGTGTTGGGCTTCATGACCTGTGGCTCTTGAGCATGACCAAGCACTAAGTTCTCAGTAGCTATCAAACTGTGTAATCCATTTTGTATTTACCCTGGAATCCAGGCAGCACAACACAGAATAGTTGTCCATGTGTGGGGAAGTGGCACCACGTTGCATAGCCTGAGGCCGATCCCTCTGTGGTGAAGTCCAGAGTCAGGCAAAGTCTCCTGGTTCCTGACCACAGGCCAGTGACTGTGAATGAGCCCACAATGACCACAAGGGGAGACCTGCAGGATGGATAACCATTCTTACACATTCCTCTGGTGCATTCCTAACACCGCATCAGTGCTGGATTGGGGGACTCTCTTGGGCTTGGGATGCCCTCTAGTGCTGAAATACTGAACATCCCAACCTGGGCTAGGATGAGATCTGCTGCTGAAAGAGCAGAAATCACTCCTCCTGCAAAGAGAAGATAAGTAGCATGCTTAGAAGTCTAGAAGAATCGGTACAAACGAAGCTGGACCGAATGCCTTGCCCTTCAATTCACAGATGACGATGTGCTCCAACAAACAGTAACTTCCGGGAACCAACAACTTCGCCCAATCAACAAAATACGGCACCCCAAACTGATACTATAAAAATCAATACGGACGGACCCCTCCCCAGGCAAGAGTTCAACATGGTTGTCTTAAGGAACCTGAAGAAAACACAGAGAAGCAATCCGATATTCTGTCATAGAAACTGAACAGAGATGGAAGGAATTTTAAAAAATGAATCTGAAATCCTTGAGCTGAAAAGTACACTAAATGAGATTTTTAAAAAAATGATAGATGGTATCAATAGCAGAGTAGATCATATTGAACAAAGAACCAGAAAGCTACAAGGCAGGCAGGCAGAGGAACAATGAGATGGTTCAGTGGGTAAGGATGCTTGCTGCCAAGTCTGAAGACCCGACTTCCATCCCCAGGACAAACATGGTGGAAAGAGCCAACCAACCCCCACAAGTTATCCTCTGACCCCCATATACACCCCGTGCATAGTTCACATGTGCCCCCACATTAAATACATCAATGCAATTTTAAATAGTTTTAGAGGATAGACAGGCATAATTGAAAAATACATAGCCAGAGAACAAAAACAAAGGACTGAATCTCTGCAACAATGAGCTCAAATCAGCCTTCTGTCTTCATTAGATTTCTTAGGTATTTGTTATCTGGAAAGCCGACACAGCATTTGATGGAGTGGATTTAAGATACTCGTTTCTTGGTTCACCCAAATGGACACACGGGTTGTTTATCTTACTTTACTTAAACGAATAATGCTGCAGACATATGACATACAGGTCTGAGTGGATGGGTTTTAATTTCTCTAGGGTAGATTCCTAGAAGTAGAATTGCTGGGCTGACTTTAGCCCTTCTAGTAGGTGTGACATGATGTCTCATTCTGGCTTAGGTTTGGATTTTTCCAATATCTAATGGTGTTGAGCACCTTTTCATGTGACTACTTGTCATTGGTAAGGTGTCTTGTGGGTGTTCCACCTCAGGTGACCTGTTTGAAGGAGTCAGGCTTCAGGGGTAGTTATACTACAGTGACAATTATTGCAACCAGAAGACACAGCAGGGACAAAGATGCAGATGGAGCGTGGAGGATTTCAGGTGCAGGCTTTGAAGTCATCCCTAGGGCAGGGGTTTCCCCAGAATACACTTGTCTAGCAGCAAAATGAAACAAGAGTGCACACTGCTTCTGCCTGGGGAGCCTGCTTGAGATTCAGTCAGGGTTCCTTCCTGGGTCAGTGATATAGGCACCTCTGGTACACAACCAGCCATGGCTACTGAAATTCCATAAATGGCATTGCATGAACATCTCAGGCAGGGTGGTACAGCAGGCTTCAGTACCCCAAGAAGAGACAAAAGCCAACCAGTTAGAAACATAGGCAACGTTGTGCAAGGTGAGTTCTTGGATGCCAAGCAAGACCAGCCTCACCAGCAGACCCTCTACTCAGCACCGTCAGGGGTCTGAAAAGCTTTATCCTTTCCAGCCCATAACTCTTTGGATCAGCTTTAATTTGTGCTATTGATTCTGCTATTTTGTTTTTAGAGTTCTTGACACACTTTGGAAACAATTCATTTATTAGATACATCAGAGACACACATCTGGCAAATGTTTCCCCTAGTCTGTGGTTTCTCTATTTTTCTTTTCTTTCTTTCTTTCTTTTTTAATTTTTTGAGACAGGGTTTCTCTGTGTAGTTTTGGTGCCTGTCCTGGATCTCGCTCTGTAGAGCAGGCTGCTCTCGAACTCACAGAGATCCGCCTGGCTCTGCCTTCTGAGTGCTGGGATTAGAGGCGTGCGCCGCCGCCCAGCTATCTTTCTGTTTTTCTTAATGGCTTCTTCCAGAAGGAACGCCAGGAGGGAATATGACTATATTTGAACATGTACGCATGGACGTGCGTGTGCACTCACTCTCTAGGTGAAGAATTGACTGCAGGAGCCAGGAGCAGGATGGGACACCCCGTTAGATCACTGCATTGGTCAAGGTAAGAGCTGACGATGCTTTAGATGTCTTTAGGGGTCTTGGTTGGCCTTGCCAACTTGATACAGCCTAGTTATCTAAGAGAAGCCTTAACAGAAGAATTGTGTAGCTGAGTATGGTCCAAGGGCACGTCTATGAAGGATTATCTTATTGTCCTCGTTGATGAAGAAGGCCCAGCACACTGTGTGTGTGTGTGTGGGGGGGTGCTATTCCTCAGGCTGTATAAGACAGCTAGCTAAGTATGAGCATGACAGAAAGCCAGGCAGCGAGCCCCCAAGGCTCCTGCAGTGTACTCTGTGGGCTGTGAGTTCATTCACTGGTCAGAATTAAAGCTGTAGAGAATAGCAGTCTTACCTCTGGGTTCTTGAGTTCCTCCCTGACTCCATCATGATGGGCTGTAATTTGTAGGTACAGGATGAAATAAACTCTTTGCTCCCCTAACTTGCTTTTGATCAGTGTTTATCACAGCAACAGAAAAGAAACTAGAGCAGGAGGGATGTGAAGGATGCACAGAAGGTAGAATCAACAGGACACGAGGCCCACCTCATTTCCAACAGGAGGTGAGGAAGGGCTTCCCAAGCCTGACCAAGAGCATACTATGTTCCTGCTCCAACTCCCACTCACTCAGCGTTTGCTAGTTCGGAAACATGAGTCCCAGGGAACTCTAGGGTCCCTCTCATAGTCCCTGCAGCCTGTGCTGTCAAGAGCAACGTTTGCTCAAGTTATTTAAACAATACTAAACTATTCAAAGGCATGTGCCTATGTGAATCACTACAGAGATATATTTATCAGTCACTCATATTTGCATCTATAATGTCAGGTTTGGGGCTAAGAAAATAACTTTATGACTGACACCGGGTACTATGATGTATGAAGACCTCTACAAATGGCTGGGGCAGCAACAATGTCAGCACAGAATGTGAGGATAAGGCTAAGGAAATACATATTCATGTATTAACCCAATTACCAAACGTGCCTCGCAAAGCTCAAGCTCTATTGGTTTGAAATGGGATTTCACATCATTCTGTCCCAAGTGACACAGACAGTATTAGAAATGAGAATTTCTTTCCCCAGGCAAGGATACAGCACTGTTCTCATTTGGGTGTCGAATAGTGTCCTAGGAGATCCTTTATTTAAGGCTGGAAATTCTATTTACCCAGGAGCCTGAACCACTGTTTTTCTGTTCTTGCAAAAGAAACAAAACAGCCAGGTATCAAGATGCAGAGGGCACCTGAGGGAGCAGAGAGGAATGTGAAATCCGTACATAGAGTGGTGCCAGGCAATGCATCAGGGGCAGAGCAGTGAGACAGTTTCCCTTCTGCTACTCAGGGAGGGTGACATGAATCAGTGAGCCAGGGCAGGTGACAGAGATTAAGATATATGTGAGTGTATGTGTACACATACATAATACGTGTATACAAAGCATAGGTCTTGCTGTACTTTCTTATGGAAATAGTTGATGTTTGGTGGGAACTACATGACACAGACATGGATCAGGGAGATGGAGGCATGCCCTCAAGGCTATTAAACCTATGGAAAGGCTGGGAAGGGAGACTGGCATGCAGGGCACCTGCTGTCAGGTGCAGTGTAGTAACCGGCACCTTATGAAGGAGATAATGATGACTCTAGCTTTCCATGGTGCCCATGGTGCCCCCTCTGCCTCAGGGCCTTTGTATATGCCATTCGGTGTCAAGGCCATTTGCCTCCATCCATCCCAAAGTCTCTGTAACACATCTGCTGTCTACACCATCAGGGAAAATCACTTTGTGAGAGTCTATACCTTGTGCAAGTTCAAAGGGACCCCTTTCAAAAAAAAGGACCAAGAATCAGGAACTCAGATACCTATATAATTAGGACGTGGGAAAGAGGGAAGCCAACGCGCAAGCTTCATCAGCTTTACAGAGAACCCGCTGCCGCCTCTGGCTTGTCAGCTTGTCACTTTCAGAGCCCTCATCAGCGCTGGCTTCTTGTGTGCTCTTCACCGTGCTATGAGCTTTTATGGATGGAGACCGTGTCTGTTCGCCATTACACCCCTGGCCCATGCAAGGACCTCAATAACTGTGATCTGAATAAATGAATCCTAAAGTTCAATAACAACAAGGAAACAACCAACTCCCAGCAGTGAGCCCCCACCTGTCAGGCCCTGGATGCCCACAGAGAAGGCTGGCTGTGGAGTAACTGTAAAGCTGTAAACTGTAAAACTGTAAGCTGTAAACACTTAGTCCAGAAAGACACCGTGAGTACCGAGAGGGGGAAGAACGAAAGCAGGGGTGCCTGGGAGTCAGGGGTGGGGTTTTCCAGTTCCTATGCAATGGCACTGTGTACCCTAGAATGAACATGACTTCACGCGTGGTAGGGAACCTCTCACTGGTCTTCTCTGAAAGAAGCTCCTTTGGACACTGCAGTTTCTTGATGTCCTCAGGCCAAATTCTGATTTGGATAATCCTTCAATTGAGATGCTCTTCTGGTGACTCTAGGCTGTTAATCTGTCTAAGACATTCCTCTACTTCTAGTACTCAGGACACAAACTTGAATTCATATCACTTCGATCGGAACAGGAACAAATTTCTGAGCAGCTAAAAAGAAGAGCAACAGCTGGAACACCGGGCATTAATAAAATAACAAAGGAAAAAAGAGAAACTTTTCATTAGTACTTTTTGATGTCAATTTATTATTTATCCTTTTGCCAATATTCAAACAGTCAGGCAGTCATAAAACATTCAACAGATCTTCTAAAACAGCCAGGCATCTGTTTTACTTCAGTTCCTTTTTAGAAATCAGGATATTGGGAACCCTGGCGTTTAGAGTATAGCAGTGTAAAAATACTTGCTGTATCAAAAATATTGCTGGAGGGGGCTGGAGAGATGGCTCAGTGGTTAAGAGCATTTGCTGCTCTTCCATACATCAGGTGGCTCACAACTGCCTATAACTCCAGTTTCAGGAACTCTGAGGTCCCTCTACACACACACACACACACACACACACACACACACACACACACACACACACACTAAATCTTACACATATTTCTTGACTACAACATAGAAAGAGTGTGGTCAAATTTTTTTTATGCTACACCATAGGCAGGCAGGCAGGTAGGCAGGCAGCAGGCAGGCAGGCAGGGAATTGTTTGTAAAGGAGAATACACTGGAAATCATGATGTACTGTTTCCAGATTTCTGAATCCTCACATGGTATTATTCGGTTTGAAACAAGGACGTTGCAAAGGCCCCCTGTTCAGTAATTAGCACCCTGTCAAATCCTTCCAATCAAGACCAGCATACTGCACCTGGTCTGAGTTTAAAAAAAAATGCAGGAGGGCAACTGATATGACCCATCAGGGGTCTGCCATGTTCAGAATAACATCACTGTACATCCTATAATTACCACTTACATAAAGTAAACAGGTCTCCTCATCAGTGGCTCTGAGTGAGAGGTTTTGTCTAATCGGATGACCTGCCACACCATTTAAATTGCTCTGATACACAACTATCCCAGTCATAGGAACAGTCTGTTGGGGAAGGAAGTCACCAATGGCATTGCCACCACAGAAACAAAACAAACAGAAAGGGAAACACAGACCCCAAAGCAAAACAAAGCCCCGAACTGCCCGCTCTCGGAGGCCTTCTAGCTGCTCCTTCCTTTTCCTTTCCAGGAACTGTCACTGATGTAGAGGCTATGGTCCCTGATGTAGCTGATGACAGTGTCAGGGAGGAGGTACTTCACACTCAGCCCTTGGCCCAAGGCTTTCCTGATGTATGTGGCACTGATCTCATTCTGAATGGGCTCCCTGGCCAGGTGAATGTTGTGTTGGAACTGTCGGAGGATAGGCGAGTCCAAGATGTACCCTTTCGGGTCATGACCGCTCCGGCTCACACACACCAAGCCGAACTTCTCCACTATCTCCTGGATGTGCTCATCTTTCCAGAGGTTGGGGGTCTGGAAGGTCTTCAGGACATCTGCTCCACAGAGGAGTTTCAGCTCGGGCAGTGCTGCAAAACAAGGGCGGATCCCAGCAAAGTTACAGGATTCTGAAGTGATGTGGCTTACAATTGTAAGTCATGATTTCAGCAACATAGCTTTTGTTTAATATTGGCAAAGTGTCAAGCCAAGCAAAAAAATTTTGTCTTTCAGTATTCAATGCTACTACAAAAGTCCGTCTATGGTTGCTCTGGACCAGCACAGAGAGAAGTCCATTATCTGATGAGAAGTGAGGCTTTTATTTAAAGTCCCAAGATCAAGAAGCTGTGAGTGCTGTACAAATCATCACCCCAACATCCATTTCAGCCCTTGTTATTCTAAGTCCTGAGGACTTAGTATTTTCATATAAAACCTCACGACATTGCATCATTTCATCATCAACAAAGTCTCTGGATGACTAAAAGGTCTCTAAGATCCCAGCGGGTGGCCTTTTCATTTTTTTTGCAATATGACAAGGCTCTAGGACAGCTGGTCAGTGTGGCAGTCCTGAAGAGTTTATTCTAGTAGAATACTTACTGTTACAAATGTTTTGAGGTTCTTAGTATGGTACTGTTACTAGACACAATGCGTGTAATAACATGTGACCCTCAGAACAAATTTATGAGGTCTG
>CABHPQ010102995.1:603-21405 GCA_902168405.1 Peromyscus aztecus
AACAATCCTCCTGCCTTAGCTTTCCAAGTGCACCACTATGTATGGCTAATTAATACTTTTCTTGAAATATTCACAGATCATACAATTCACCCATTCAGATGTACAATGAAGTAGTGTTTAGTCCCTAGAGCCTTGAGAAAAACGAAAAATAAATGACTTTTAAAACTTAAATGTTATTTATTTACTGGGGGCGGGGCATGCCGTTGCATGTGCAGAGAGGTCATAGAACAACTTGAGGCAGTCCATTCCTTCCACCATGTGGATTTGGGGAATTGAATTCAGGTTGTCAGGTTTGGCCAGCAGGTGTCCTTCCCCGCTGAGCCACCTCAGCAGCATATTCTCTGAGTACAAAACTACCACTGCAATTTTAGTTATTTCCTCCAGAAAAAAATCACACATCTCCTGGCCATAGTTTCTCCCACTCGTCCCTCATGCAGTCATTTGTAAGCCATATCTACTTTCTTTTTTTGTTGCTGGGGTTTTTGTTTGTTTGTTTGTTTTTCGAGACAGGGTCTCTGTGTAGCCCTGGCTGTTCTGGAACTCTCTCTGTAGATCAGGCTGGCCTCGAACTCACAGAGATCCACCTGTCTCTGCCTCCCAAGTGCTGGGGTTAAAGGCGTGTGCTACCACCCCCACCCCCCCATCGCTGTTGTCCTTTTAAAAGACTCACTGGTGTATTGGTGCTCTGCCTGCCTGCATGTCTGTGCGCCACGTCCTGCACCTGTCTACCTTCCATACAGTTTGATTTTGGACATTTTTGTACAAATGCAATCATAAAATGTAGTCTTTTGTATCTAACTTCTTTTAGTAATATTTTAAAACGTTGATTTTTATTTTATGTGTGTGAATTTTTGCCTGCATGTATGTAAGTGTCCTATGTCCACAGAGGCCGAAGATGGCATCACATCCTTAGAACTGGATTTAAAGACGGTTGTGAGCCACTCTGTGGATGCTGGGAACTAAACGCAAGTCCTCTGCAACAGCAGTAAGTGCTCTTAACTACATAGCCCATAGCTCCAGTCTTAGTCTTAGCAGTATTTTTTTTAAGGCACTATTTGTTGCAGGATATTTGATCACACTGAGATTGCATTATCTACTGGAAAAACCTGTTTCTAGTTGTGGTGTGGCTCAGCCCTAGCACACAATTTTAATCCAAGAGCTTTTTGTTTATTGTAAACAGGATTAAATAAAGTCAACTATAGATGAAGAGGCAGAGCAAGCAACCAGTTGACGGGAAGTGAAGAAAAAACCGTAGAGAGTAAGAGGGAGTCAGGACAGAGAGACACACAGGAAGTAGGAGGGAGGGACATTGAGTTGGAGGAGTGCGTCTTGGTTGAGAAAGGTCTCTTTCTGGAAAGTTAGAGGAGGAGGAAGGTCAGCTGGGTACTTTCTCTGCTTCTCTGAGCTAGCAAGCTTTCACCTCAGCATCTGGCTTCTGAGTCTTTATTGGTAATCGAACACTGAGATTTTTGTCAAAAACAACAACCATTTAATTCTTTATTATTTATTAATTAATTTAAATTAGTTTTTCAAGAGAATTAATTAATGTATTTCTTCTTCTCTCATATATTACATCCTAACCTCAGTTGCCCCTCTGCCTCTCGTCCCAGCGACCCCCCACCTCCCCTTCCCCCCAGATCCACTCCTTCTCCGTTTCCCTTCGGAAAAGAGCAGGTCTCCCAGGGATGCCAAGCAAACACGGCCTAACAAGTTACAGTAAGACTAGGTGCATCCCCTTCTATCAAGGCTGGACAAGGCAACCCAGTAGGAGGAAAAGGGTTCCAAAGAGTCAGAGACAAGGCCGCGTGGTGGTGGCACATGCCTTTAATCCCAGCTCCAAAACTACACAGTGAAACCCTGTCTCAAAAAAAAAAAAAAAAAAAAAAAACCACAAACGTCAGAGACCGCCCCCAGATCCCACTGTTAGTACCACAAGAACACCGTAACGTGTATATAGAAGACCTAGGTCAGACTCATACAGGCTCTGTGAGTGCTGCTCCGGTCTCTGCGAGCCCCTAGGAGCCCTGGTCAGTTGATTCTGTGGGCCATCTTCTTGTGGTGTCCTTGACACTCTGGCTCCTACCATCCTTCCCCTTCTTCTTCTGAGGGATTCCCTGAGCTCCGCCTAATGTTTGGCTGTCTCTGCATCTGCTCCTATCAGGTGCTGGGTGAAACTTCTCTGATGATGATTGTGCTGGGCTCTGGTCTGCAAGTGCAGCAGAATCTCACTAGGAATCATTCACTGACTTTTTTCTTTTTTTGCCAGTGGTGTTGGGTCTATCCTAGGTCTCTGGGCTGTCCAGCCTCTGGGTCCTGGCCCTCCAGGCAGTGTCAGGGGTGGGCTCCCTTTCGTGGCAAGGGTCTCAGTCTGGACCGGTCATTGATTAGGCGCTCCCACCATTTCTGCACCATCTTTAACCCAGCACATCTTGCAGGCAGGACAAATTGTAGGTTGAAGGTTTTGTGGCTGGGTTGGTGTCCCAGTCCCCCCACACCTGGGGGCCTTGCCTGGTGCAGAAGATGGCCGGTTCAGACTCCATGTCCCCCATTACCAGGAGTCTTCCCTAGGGTCACCCTGGTAGATTCCAGGGAGTTTCTGATCCGGTGGTCTCTCCCTGCATTCCTCCCCTGCACCTGATCCCTCCTAATCCCATCCCCACCCACCCCAGCCCACACTCGGGATCTCTTCTCTTTCCCCTTCCCAGGGAGATCCATGTTTCCCCCTTGAGCCCTCCTTGTGACTTAGCCTCTCTGGGTCTGTGGATTATAGCATGATTATCATTTAAAGGTGTGCATGATCAAGCCTTGTTGTGGAATAATCTTTTTGTACACTGTGAATATGTGTTGTGGAATATTAGTTTAAGATGTGTTGCATTTGTTTATGCTGTGGAATATTTGTTTAATGATGCAAAGATGTATTGCATTCTTTTGTGTTGCATTTGTTTAAATCTGCAAAGCTGTGTTACTTTGCCTAAAACACCTGATTGGTGTAATAAAGAGCTGAACGCCCAGTAGCTAAGCAGGAGAGAGGGAAAGGCGGGGCTGCCAGGCAGAGAGAATAAATAGGAGGAGAAATCTAGGCTCGGGAGGAGAAAGAGGAGAAGAGAGGGAGGATGCCAGGAGCCAGCCACCCAGCCACAGAGTAAGAAGGAAAGAAGGATATGTAGAATTAAGAAAGGTAAAAAGCCCAGAGGCAAAGCCTAGAAGAGAAATGGGATAAGTTAAGTTAGAAAAGCTGGCTAGAAACAAGCCAAGCTAAGGCTGGGCATTCGTAAATAAGAATAAGTCTCCATGTATTTATTTGGGAGCTGGATGGCAGGCCCCCAAAAGAGTAAAAAACCCTGGACTGGAGAGATGGCTCAGCGGTTAAGAGCACTGACTGCTCTCCCAGAGGTCCTAAGTTCAATTCCCAGCAACCACATAGTGGCTCACAACCGCCTATAATGAGATCTGGTGCCCTCTTCTGGACTGCAGGGACACATGCAGGCAGAATACTGTATACATAATAAATAAATAAATTAATTTAAAAAAAAGAGTAAAACCCCCACAAAACCAACAACAAATATGTGTCACTTGGATTGGTTTAATAAACAGCTGAATGTCCAATAGCTATGCAGGATTTTGGGGGCAGAGAGAACTCCGGGAAGAAGAATGGCGGAGTTAAGAGGAGATGCTGGGACCCAGAGGAAGCAGCACGGGCAATACAGGGTAAAGGTGATAAAGCCAGGAGGCAGTAAGTAAGTTAATAAAAATGGATTAATTTAAGTTATAAGAGCTAGTTAGAAACCAGCCTACTATCAGCTGAGCTTTCATAATTAATATGTCTCTAGGTCGTGATTTGGGAGCCAGCAGGAGAGACAGAAAAATCCATTAACAAAACCTGGCTTACTCGTTTACTTTTGAGACAGCATCTTCCACTGTAGTCCAGGCTGTCCTTGAACTCATGGCAGTCCTCCTGCCTCAGTCTCCTAAATTCTGGAATTTTAGCCCTGAGTCACCATGCCCATCTTGCCTTTACTTTTGAAAATTTTATTTCTTTTATGCCTGCATTTATGTCCGTGCACTATGTACGTTGTACCTGGTGCCCTCACAGGCCAAGAAAGGGTGTTGGAGGCCGGGCGGTGGTGGCGCACGCCTTAAATCCCAGCACACGGGAGGCAGAGCCAGGCAGATCTCTGTGAGTTCAAGGCCAGCCTGGTCTACAGAGCAAGATCCAGGACAGGCACCAAAACAACACAGAGGGTGTTGGACACTGTTGCAATCAGTCACACAATCATTTGGCCAAACAATTTAGACTCTAGAGCAATGGTTCTCAACCTGTGGGGCATGACCCCTTGGGGTTGACTGACCCTTTTATAGGGGTTGCATATCAGATATTCTGCATATCATATATTTAATTACAATTCATAATAGTACCAAAATTACAGTTATGAAGTAGCAACAAATATAATTTTATGCTTGGGGGTCACCACAACATGAGGAACTATATTAAAGGGTCACTGTATTAGGAAAGCTGAGAACCACTGCTCTAGAGTCTGAGCTAGTTACAAAGCTATTGCAATCAGTAGGTTAGGTATAGGAAATGTCTTAGTTCCTGGCTAGTTGTATGTCAATTTGACACAAGTTGGAGTCATCAGGAAGTAGGGAGCCTCAACTGAGGAAATGCCTCCATAAGATCAGGGTGTAGGCAAACCTGTAGGGCATTTTCCTAATTAGTGATTGATGGGGAAGGGTCCAGCCCATTGTGGGTGGTGTTATCCCTGGCTGATGGTCCTAGGTTCTATAAGAAAGCAGTCTGAGCAAGCTATGAGGAGCATGCCAGTAAGCAGCACTCGTCCAAGGCCTCTGCATCAGCTCCTGCTTCAAGGTCCCTGCTCTGTTTGAGTTCCTGTCCTGACTTCCTTTGATGATTAACTATGGTGTGGAAGCATAAGCTGAAGAAAAAAAACAAAACAAAACAAAAAAAACCCTTTCCTCCCCAAGTTGCTTTGGTCATGGTGTTTCATCACAGCAATAGTAACCCTAACTAAAACAGTTACTGTTCTATTGCTGTGAAAAGACATCATGACCAAGGCAACTTATGCATTTATTGATGCATGGGTCTCTACAACCAACCCAGCCAGTAGAGTAATGATCCACGGAGGCAAGAAGGCAGCTTGGTTCAACACAACTAAGTAGCTGGTGTTGTTTCAAACTTAAGAGAGTCTGACCCGGAGTAGTTTACTTTAGGTAGTTTACTTTAGGTATGTTTAAGCATAGTACAATTTAGTGCAACCATTCCTGTGATAATTAACTTAATCCCATGTGCACAATAAAGCACACATAAATCTTGAGGAACAAAGTAGGCTAAATAAAGATCAGACGTGACTACACAGAAACTCTTTGTAAAGTGTATGTGACACCTTCCATAGAGATGGGTTCTATAGATTGAGAAAAACAAGCTTATGATAAGGGTCTGGGGATCTGGTGTGGTCTCCTGCCACACAGTGCAAAGGTCACCAGGCTATTACCACATCTGCCCCAGCCTTCTGGGCAGGTAACAGGTTGTGAATTCCTTACTTTGAATGAATAACACCATGTGTTTAACATTCCAGGTTCCCCTCGTGCCTGTCAGTGAGCTCAACCAACTCCATGCCTCCTACAATTGGGGGCTTGCTTACTGCTAGTCCACGATCACGGCAGGGAGTGTGGCTGCAGGCAGGCAAGGTGCTGGAGCAGTAGCTAAGAGTTCACATGTGATTCACAAGTGTGAGACAGACTGAGCCTGATGGGGCTTTTGAATTCTCAAAGCCCACTCCCAGTGACACACCTCCTCCACCAAGGCCCTGTTTCTTCTTTATTTTTAGTAATGGAGACAGTTTATTCAGAAAGGAGGACAGAGGCTGCAGCATGGCTCAAGGGTCAGGTGCTTGCTGTGCAAGGCTGGTGACATGAACTTGATCCCCAGACCCCACAGAAAGGTGAAAGGGGAAAGCCAACTCCACAAAGTTGGCCTCAGGCTTCCACACACACACTGTTCCCCAAACATCACAATCTAAAAGAAAATTTAAAGAGAAAGAAAGAGGCACTCAGCCGGGCAGCGGTGGCGCACGCCTTTAATCCCAGCACTTGGGAGGCAGAGGCAGGCGGATCTCTGTGAGTTCAAGCCCAGCCTGGGCTACAGAGCGAGTTCCAGGACAGGCACCAAAGCTACACAGAAAAACCCTGTCTCGAAAAAAAAAAAAAAAAAAAAAAAAGAAAAAGAAAAAGAAAGAGGCCCTCCAAAGGGAGGAAGTGGGCTAGTGAGCTGGGAAGAGAGATGCTCAAAAAGTCTTATTTTTTATTTTTAATTGTGATAAGTATACACAATTTAAAATTTACCATCTTAATTATTTTATAGTTCAGTAGTCAAATATACTGACATTGATAGGTATCCACTCTCCACAACTTTTTCCTTTCACAACTGAAATATTTATCTATTTAAATAATTCCATTCCCTAGGCTGGGAGGTGGTGTTACACACCTTTAATCCCAGCACACCAGAGGCAGAGGCAGGTAGATCTCTGAGTTTGAGGCGAGCCTGGTCTACAGAGTGAGTTCCAGGTCAGCCAGGGCTACACAGAGAAACCCTGTCTCAAAAACAACAAAAACTACTGCAGATGCCTCATAAGTAGAGTATCATAGAATTTATCATTGTGTGACTAACATCATTTAACACCCACAGTGTTCATCCATGTTCAGTATGTGTCAGAAATTACCTTCTATTTTAAGTTGGGTAATATTCCATTGTACATTTTTATTTTGTTCATACATTCAACTGTTGATGAGCCCTGGGTTGCCACCATGTTTGGCTATTTATATAATGCTGCTAAGGACATAGGTACACACGTATCCCTTTGAGGTTCTGCTTCCAGCTTCCTCCCCCGTCCCCCACAGGCTCTCCTTGTTTATCCCAAGGTGACCTTGAACTCAAGATTCTCCTGTCTCAATCTCCAGAATGCTGTGATTACAGGCATGTGCAACCATGCTCAGTAAGTTCCTTTGATGTACTCTTAGAAGCGGAATTTCAGAGGGTAGTGGCACTTATTTGCTGTGGAATAATCCTCTTGTACATTGTAAAGATTTGTCACTCGAATTGGTTTAATAAAATGCTGACTGGCCAGTAGTCAGGCAGGAAGTATAGGCAGGATGACCAAACTAAGGTTGATAGGAAGGAGAAGGGTGGAGTCAGAGAGTTGCTGGTAAACACAGAGAAACACGATGAGAATGTCTTACTGAGAAAAAGTACCAAGCCATGTGGCTAAACATAGATAATTATTATGGGTTAATTTAAGTGTAAGGGTGAGCTAGTAACAAGCCTGAGCTATCAGCCAAGCATTCATAAATAATAGTTAAGCCTCTGTGTCAGTTATTTGGAAGCAAGTGGTGGGGACAATCTGTTTATACATACTTAAAGGTCTGATGACCTAAGTTTGATCCCTGGATCCCACAAGGTGGCAGAAAAGAACAATTCCTCTATGCTGCCCCCCCCCCCCAAAAAAAAACTTTAAAAAAAGAATTTCAGTGTGAACCAGTATGAAGCAGAGTTGGAGCTTATAAAAAAATTGAAAGGTACCCAGGAAAATTATAAGGTGCACCTGAAAGTAGGGTATGGGCTTCTAATAGGAAAGTCACACAGTAGCTACATAAACCATTTTGGTGGCACTCAAGTTACATCTCAAGGGGTTGCTGAGAAGCCTTTTCCTACCAGTTTGTTTTGGTATGAGATCATGGGCTGACTCCTAAGATGCACTGGATAGGATCACCATCTGATAAGGTAAAAACATGGGTTAAGGTGTGTGGGGACAGGGATGGGATCTGGCGAGACGGCTCAGCAGTAAGAGCACTGGTTTCCTTTGAGAGGACCTGGGTTCAGTCCCAGCACCCACACAGCAGCTCACAGGTGTCTGTAACTCCAGTCTCAGGGGATCTGACACCCTCTTCTGGCCTCCCAAGCACTGCAGGAATTTGGGTGGTGCACAGACACCCATACACACACAAAAATTAAGACCAGGATGGACTTGAACTCAGAGATCCTGTCTCTTTGCCTCCTGAGTTCTGGGGTCAAAGGTGTGCGCCATCACACCTGGCTAAAATATTTCTATATAAAAGAATACTGTCTCCCTGTTGTTGACAGCTTTCATAGCAGATGTTAATTGTGTTGGAATTCTTGCACCTCAGTGAGAGGCTTCGGTCAGACTCGGGAGTGAGGACTCTTTTTCTTTCCTATGCCTCAGGAATTCCCCGTCGTTCTCATGCCGCAGGTTTCTTTCTTCCCTTAAATAGAACATTGCTGCTTCAGCTTCAGCAGATGGGCCTTCTCTGAATAAAGGTCCCACAGGAGCCCTGTGCCTTGAATGAACACTCTCTGGTACTGCTCTCCGTCCACACACAACTGCCCAACCACAGCCCGCAAAGACAATTTCATTCTCCCCCCTCTCTCTTCCTTGCTTCCTTGCTTCCTTGCTTCCTTCCTTCCTTCCGTTCTTCTTCTTCTTCTTCTTCTTCTTCTTCTTCTTCTTCTTCTTCTTCTTCTTCTTCTTCTTCTTCTTCTTCTTCTTCTTCTTCTCCTTCTTTTTTCTTTTTGAGACAGTCTCTCTTAACACAGTCCTGACTATTCCTAGAACTCACTATGTAGTGAGTTCTGGCCTCAAACTCAAAGAGATCCAAACTCTCTTTTTTTACAAAAAGCAAGAGTAAGAAATGAAAATAGAAGAAAGAGGAATCAAGAATCTTGAAGAAGCCAGATGTGGTAGTGTATGCCTGTAACCCCAATATTTGGGAGGAGGAAGCGGGAGAATTACCATGCATTCAAGGCTGGCCTGAGGTACATAGTCAAACCTTGTTTGAAAGGAGGAGAAAACTTTACCCTTGATACAGCCTGTTTAAGGGAGTACTCACCATGGAAGTATGGCAAGACCTTGTGGAGTGACTTGGAGCCGTAAGTGCAGGATCTGCAGCTGGACAATGCTTCAGGGATTCTTGACTACCAGGCAATAATGTACCCATGCTCAGAAGATACCTTCTTCCTTCCTTCCTTCCTTTTTTTTTTTTTGAGACAGGGTTTCTTTATGGCTCTGGATGTCCTGGAACTCACTCTGTAGACCAGACTGGCCTTGAACTCAGAGATCCACCTGCCTCTGTCTCCCAAGTGCTGAGACTAAAGGTGTGCACCACCACCACCCAGCTAGAAGATGCCCTCTTTGCTCTGGCCGAGACCCCAGCTTATAATACTATACTTTTTGTTTCCTTTTTGTATTTTTTAACAGTGCTATTGGAATCCTGGGTCCCATGCATGCTCTGCAAGCATTATACCACTAAACCACACCCCCAGCCCTTGTACCTACTTCGTCAGAGAGCTCCCCTGGGCCAGCACCAGTGTCTTCATACCGCAGACAGCCTTCACCTTGTGCCAACTTTGGCTGTATTTTCCACCTGCACCTGTCCATGCAGAGATGCAGATGTGTGCAGACTGTGGGTACCACTGTGCCTACCTTTCCCTTCTGGCCAACCACTGTCAAGCACTTTCACCATCATTGCCACCATTGCCTATAATCGGCCACTCACTATGCAAGCTGGGCAACTTCCTTCCTTACCAGCTCATAAACAAAGAGAGATGCTCTTCTGGTGACTTAACCACGGGCAGTACATCTGCCACAGAGGCTCAGCCATTCATAGGTATGTGTGAGCACAGGTGACAAATAGGATTAGATACACCCTATGCAGAATTCAACTTCTTTCCCCAACTCCCTCCTGCTCAGCCACAGGCATATGACTGATGAGAGGTTGTTATGGTTTGAATATGAACTGTCCCCTGTGGGCTTAGTGTTGAAATCTTGATCCAAAGCTGGTGGTGCTATTTTGGCAGGTTCTGGAAAACGTTGTGGAATATAACTATGTAAAGATGTGCTATATTTGTTGTGTTGCAGAATATTTCTTTAATGATGTAAAGATGTGTTACATTTGTTTATGCTGCATTTGTTTAATGATGTAAAGATGTGTTGCTTTGCCTGCCTAAGGCACCTGATTGTTCTAATAAAAAGCTGAATAGCCAATAGCTAGAAAATGGAGGGATAGTTAGGGCTGGTGGGCAGAGAGAAGAAATAGGAGAGAAGTGTGGGAGCCTACAGAGGTTTCCTAGTGAGATCTGAGCTGGCTGTACCCAGAAGGACTGCATAAGAGGGTGATTGGACCATGGGCCTGGATACCAGGTGTTTGGAAGGGTCTACACTTGGCTGTATATAGCAAGGGGGGGGGTCTTTTGCCTCGCCCCTGGGCATTGTTATAAAAAGCCCTTTTGAATAAAGTTCTGGGCCATTGGGTACTGACCCAGGTCCTCCTGAAGCTATCCTGTGTTTTGTCTTTCATCAGCCAGGTCTCTCTTTCTACCTAATATTTCTTATCCCTCTTTCTTCAAGAGTACCGTGGGAAAGGTGGGGGTAGGATCCCCCACAGATGGTGCACAATGTGGGGCACAGGTTCAGGGACTCCCACAGAACAGGGAGTTGGCGAAAGGAGAGTAGGGGGCACCGTGGGAGCAGGAGGGCATGCCTGGTAATGAATTAATGAATTAAGTTGAGGCGGTGGTATTCTATTTTTCAGGAGTAAAATTTTAAATATAAAGCAGAGTAGTTCAAGTTAAGCTGAAGTAAGCAGTTAAAGTTAGGTCTCTGTTTCTATGTCTCGCTCTTTCTACTAAAGTAAGTCGTAAGTTTAGTTTGAGGAATGTTGGCTTAGGTATATTAGGGTAGAATAAACTTTAGGTATAGGAATACTGTATAGGCTTAAGTAAGACTTTGGTATAATAGAAATGTAGAGTAGTTGTATCCCCAGAGCATGGACGGGACCTGGGGTGCATAGGGCAGCATCCAGGACCTCGCAGCCACTTGGAACTTTGAAGCAGTCCGAGTGGCTTCAGAAGCACCAGAAGCTGCCAACAACAGCTGACGCCAGAGCCAGAGCAAGTGGCAGCAGCCAGGTATTGGAAGCAGAGACCTGCGGGGCATCAGCGCAGTGCGGGTGACAGATGCTCGAGACAGCGTGAGCATCGAGGGTCTGCAAGCCTTCTGCCGTGAAAAAGCCACGGCGAGCAGTGGAGAGAGTGCAGTAAAGACTTTGGACCCCAGCTGCTCTGTCTCCCGGAGCCGCAGTTCCTGGCTGCTGGAGACCGGCAGAGACGCTGCAGAGACAGCAGTGAGAAATGCCGAGGTGATGGAGAGCTGTGTTCCGGGCCGAGCTGCAGAGACACTGGAACCTAGAGCAGCCGGAGCTCCCAGCTGAAGGGTGTGGCTGGATCCATGGAACTGCCCTGGGACTTCATTCGGCCATGCAAGCAGAGCAAGCACACGGAGGTTTCTGGGACCCAGGGTGCTGAGTTCAGGGGCACCGGTTAAGCAGGTAATGGGACCCGAGGAAGCTGTAGCTCTGTGGTGGCTGGGTTTCCTCCTGGACCCTGGGTGCTGAAAGCAGCGGCTTGTTTGTAGCAGGGGAGCTTCTTGAGCTCATGTAGTGTGAGGCAGTTGAAAGCCTTCAGGTCTCAAGACTGGGATTGTAAAAGCCTGAACAGAGCTAGCAGCAAAAGCCATGAAGTTTCTGTTTGCTGGCTGTAAAAGTCTCTTTTGAAAGGACTCTGTCCCAGCCAGCTAATAGCTTTTGCCCTGAAGCAAAAATGGCCTTAGGGAAAGGTTACAGACTGCAAAGCACAGCTGTAGCAGAGAGTGAAAGTTTCAGAGAGGCTTGATTGAACTGAAAAAGTTTTGGTTGTGGGACTCCTCATATTTGGAGCTGTTTGCTTCAGAGTCATAACGACAAAGACTTAAGGGCAGCTGAGGAGTCAGACCCTGATTTTGAGTGCTCAGAACTTTAAGACTGACATCAGAAAGCCTTCTGGAACTTTAAGACTGATGATAGAACTGTGTTTTTAAACTATTCAGACTTAAGAAATGAGATGGAGTGATTCAACTGCAATGGGACAATTTTGACTTCACTTACACATATAAACTCTACTTATGCACTGTTTTGTGTTAAAAATGGAACTGTTTAATGGAACTGTTTATGTAAAAATGGAACTTCTTATGGAACTGGTTTTGTGTTAAAAATGGAACTATTTAAATGGAGAAGTTTGGGTTCTTTCTACTCAGGTTCAAGATGCATTTTAAAAACTATAAAGAAAAGGGGGAGTTAATATTCCTCAGTCTATTTAATTTAATTATAAAAAATATTTTCTTGTCCCTTGAGTGGACTGATGTTAACTTGTGTTAATGTACCCTATGTTTGTATAGTTCTATTAAGACATTGCTTTTGGGGCTGGAGAGATGGCTCAGAGGGTAAGAGCACTGGCTGTTCTTATAGAGGTCCTGAGTTCAATTCCCAGCAACCACATGGTGGCTCACAACCATCTGTAATGAGATCTGGCTCCCTCTTCTGGCCTGACATGCAGACAGAACACTGTATACATAATAAATAAATAAATCTTTAAAAAAAAAAAAGACATTGCTTTTGGACTTTTGCTAAAGTTTTTAAAGTGTTAGTGGTTATACTGAGAGTATTGCTTTTGTTTTTGTTTTTTGAGACAGGGTTTCTCCATGTAATTTTGGTGCCTGTCCTGGATCTCTCTCTGTAGACCAGGCTGGCCTCAAACTCACAGAGATCCATCTGGCGTTGCCTCCCGAGTGCTGGGATTAAAGGCATGGGCCACTGCCACACCGCAAGAGTATTGCTTTTGTATGAAGGTTTGTAGGAATTGTAATTGCATATAATAATATTTATGTTAGAGTTATTATGTTAACCTGTTGATATTGATGCACCATGGTTTGGTGAAGCTAAGGGAGTCTTTAAGTTTAATGCAGCTGCATCAGGAGTTTATTGATTTATTTGATGTGGTTGCATCAAGAGTTTATTGATTTAAAAAAGTGCTTGATGCAGCTAAGATTTCTATAGATATCTTAGACCCATTCAAAAAGGACATTCCGCTGGAGAGGTGGCTCAGAGGCTAAGAGCACTAGCTTCTTTTCCAGAGGTCCTGAGTTCAATTCCCAGCAACCACATGGTGGCTCACAACCAACTATAATGAGATCTGGTGCCCTCCTCGGGTGTACAAGCATACATACAGGCATAACACTGTACACTTAATAAATAAATAAATAAATAAATAAATAAATCTTTTTTTTTTAAAAAAAGGGACATTCCATCTTTATCATCCTTTACTCCTTTACTGGGAGATGTGGCAGCCCTAGGAAGCAGGAGTATTGCTGTGGTTATTCCAGCTACTTGCAAGGTCTTAGTGGGAACCTGAGCCACAGCTGCATAGAGTTAAGCTTTGTACCCCTACTTGAGATTTAAAATATTAAGAAGGGGGACCTGTGGGAGCCCACAGAGGTTTCCGAGTAAGAACTGAGCTTGCTTTACCCAGAAGGACTGCATAAGAGGGTGATTGGACCATGGGCCTGGGTACCAGGTGTTTGGAAGGCTCTACACTTGGCTGTATATAGCAAGGGGGGGTGGTCTTTTGCCTCACCCCTGGGAATTGTTATAAAAAGCCCTTTTGAACAAAGTTCTGGGTCACTGGGTATTGACCCAGGTCCTCCTGAAGCTATCCTGTGTTTCTGTCTTTCCTTTCATTGGCTAGGCATATCATTCTATCTACAAGTTTTTCATCCCTCTCTCAAGAGTACCATGGGAAAAGTGGGGGGGGGCTTCACAGAGAAGGGAGGAGAGAGAGAAGAGAGTATAAGGGAGAGAAGGAGACACTGGCCAGCCAGACATAGAGTAGAACATGCAGAATTTAAGAAAGGTAAAAAGCCCTGAGGCAAAACATAGATGAAGAGAAAACAGGTTAAATTAAGTTATAAGAGCTAGTGAGAGAAGCTTAAGCTAAGGCCAAGCATTCATAACTAATATTAAGTCTCCATGTCTTTATAGGGAGCTGGTTGGTGGCCCAAAAGAAAGCCTGTTACAGGAAAGTTTATAAGGTAGGACCTACCTGGCGAAGTAATCGTTGTGGGTGGGTCCTTGGGGATATATTGTTCCTGGCCCCTTCCTATTTCTCTGTTTCCTGTCTGATGTGAACTGAGCAGCCTCCTCCTCTACATTTTCTTACCTCCATAATGTTCTGCCCAAGTGCATGAATCCAAGGCACCATGGACAAAACCCTTTGAAATTGTGAGCTGAAATAAATTCATCCTCCCTTGTTTCTGTCAAGTATTTAATCATAATGATTACAAAAATAATAACAACTTGCTGTGGAATATTCCTTTATACTGTGTGAATATATGTCACTGTGATTGGTTTAATAAAAGGCTAAATGGCCAATAGCCAGGCAGGATTTTCAGGGCAGAGAGAATGATGAGAAGGAGGGTGGAGGTGCCAGGACACAGAGCAAGCAGCATGGCATTACAGCTCAGCTTTTAAATTAATAAGAAGTCTCTGTGTTGATTATTTGGGAGCTGGAAAGGCAGGACAGGAAATCTGCCTACAAATGGTGACCAACATCCAGCCATGTATCTACACATAAGACCTGAGAAGGTTTTAAAAAAAGGTTCTAAACACACAAATCCGGAGCCAAACATGGCTTCCTAGGCTCATGTCTCTCATGCCTGCCATGGTACAGAGACACATCTCCTGGCTGCCATGAGCCACCAGCATGCTGCATGGCAAGTTTGGGGTTTTGCTCATGCAGATAGAAAAGGTTACAGATATACAGTAAGGACAGATCCAGATAGAAAAAAACTCTAAATAGGTTAGAGTGTATTTAAAAATATACACAGGCTTGGGAGAGAGAAGAGAAAGAGTTATACAGTCATAGATTAAAAATATAGCTTTAAAGTAATAAAGTAAAAACCTTAAAAAGGGAGTAAAGTAATATAAAAGAAAAAAGCCACGTAAAGTTGGGAAATACACAGAGTCTGGATTCTGTATGTTATTGTGTTGTCTTTAGATTTTATGATTGCTAATGAAGAAGGAACGGCAGCTTCTAAGACACATTGGATTATGGAAACTGCTAGATTAAACCAACCTATATATTTAAAAAATGTCTTGACTTTAAAAAAGAAGCAAAATAATGTTACTTTAGGGAAGAGGCTTTGCTTTTATATCCACAGGAAATGGGAGGCTGTGGATTCATTCCAGGTTAAAGATGATCAAGTTTCATCAAAGAAGACTGTGGTGATATTTTGAACAAATAAAATTTGTCTAAAAATCAGAGGACAGAACAAACCACTAGATTAAACATAGAGGCCAGGCAGTGGTGGTGCACACCTTTAATCCCAGTACTTGGGAATCACATGCCTTTAATCCCAGCACTGGGAAGGTTGAAACAGGAAGCGATATGACTGGGCAGAGAAAGGAATGTAAGCTGGGAGGAGACAGGAACTTGGCTTTTCTCTGCTCTTGCAGATTAAGGAGTTGGTGAGGTAAGAATTGGTGGTTGTGGCTTGCTCTGCTTCTCTGATCTTTCAGCTTTCACCCTGATATCTGGCTCAGGGTTTTTATTAAGACCAATTATGATTCATGCAACAGAAGACCCCCTGAAATCCTGACTACAGACATAAAGAAATAAATCTAGAAGAACTACAAGACACGTGATGTATACTTTACCTGCTCAAACACATAGCAAAAAAAAATAATCTTTGGCTGATTAGTATACAGTGCACAGTCTATACTTGTATTAATGCAGATATGTATGTTACCTTGAAAAGTTTATGTATTTTCAGAGCAAGGGGACCAGACCAGACACCAATAAAGACAGATGGCCCAGATGATGGAACATCTCAGAATGCCCCTGTTGCAGTTTGTGAGTTCTGCATCCAGAACAGCTTCAAGGCTGCTGGCTGAGATGATCCAGCCTCATAGACTACTCCAGCCAAGATTTAACAATTATCCTGATTTTCTCAAGGTTCCCCCAAAAGATGTTAGCACCTTCAAATAACAGGAAGTAGTATAGAGAACGATGCCCACATTCCCAAAATATTGGTAATGGATATTTGTTATCATTTAAGGTAGGATGATTACAAGTTGTTATTGATAATGGTCAGGAAAAAAAAAAAAAACCTAAACAAAGGTGTAGCTAGAGTTTTCCTGCCTGGCCCACAGTCAGGATAAATCTCTTTCACCTGCCAGTACCACAGCCGCTCAGACCCAAGCAAGTAAACACAGAGACTTATATTGCTTACAAATTGTATGGCCGTGGCAGGCTTCTTGCTAACTGTCCTTATATCTTAAGTTAATCCATTTCTATAAATCTATACCTTGCCACATGGCTCGTGGCTTACCGGCATCTTCACATGCTACTTGTCCTGGTGGTGGCTGGCAGTCAGTGACTCCTTCTGCCTTCGGGTTCTTTTTATTCTCTCTGTTAGTCCCGCCTATACTTCCTGCCTAGCCACTGGCCAATCAGTGTTTTATTAGTAACACATTTGCCATACAGAACATCCCACAGCACAAAGGGGTTAAATTCAAAGATCTCTTTGTGAAAGAAAAAAGGGGGATATAATATAGAAATGAGATAAAAAGATAGATTATTGAATCTACTTTCATCCAAAAAACAACGACTAATCTCAAAATATTTTATATTGGTATGGGTTTTGGTTTATCAATACAAATTTAAGGTTAATTTTGTTATAATATATGTATGTTTCTACTCTTGTATGAAACTCATTTAAAAACATAATGTATATTAAGAAATACAGATTAATAACTAGTTATCTATATGACTATAAGTCAAACTTATAGTCAAGTTAGGTATATTTTCACGGTCATAAACAGATATAGTTAGATAGATAAATGGCCTTCAAATACTTCAAAAGACCTACAAAATATGGCATTAAAATGTTTTAATAATCTAAGGCTTTTCATGACAATGAGACATGTCTGCTCCTGGCAGCACCAATTTACTTCAAAAGAAGATGATGGGTATCAAAAAACCTCCATATGGAGTTTGCTTTCTTTATGGCAAAAGCTAGCCATTTGGGCAAAAAAACTGCATTTGCCTCAATTGCTGACAGTTACTGTCCAAACTGGACCAGCAGGATTCAAGAAAGGCAACTGACAAACTTTGCCAAGATAAGGTAGGACAGTCCTTCAGATTTCCCTGCTTCTCAGAAATGTCTGTCAGATATACTAGGCCTGGAGGCCAAAGTCAGATGCCCCAATGTTACAGAAGAAATTTGGGTGACTGTCCAGGTAGCCTGATGTCCCTGTCATTAGGTAACATTTTACCCTTCTGGGATCTTTGACAGAGTTGAAGATTAGACAGACATAGTTAAAGTTTTCCTCAGTTATGATAAAAGGTAAATTAGGTATAGAACTTTAGACTCACAAAGATAATAGAGTATTTTCTCTGAATTTTCCAAATGCAAATGAATATTTTAACTGTAATTCTTACTTGATAACTGTTTTTGTTACATATAGTTTTACTATGTTAAGGTTAAAAGCTTCCTTTTTTTAATTAGACAAAAAGGAGGAAATGCTATGGAACGATCCTTCTGTACACTGTGAATATGTATTACTCTCATTGGTTAATAAAGAAGCTGCCTGGCCTATAGCTGAACAGGACACAGTTAGGCAGGAGAGCCAAACTGAGAATGCTGGGAGGAAGAAATGTGGAGTCAGAGGAGTCGTCAGCCAGACACAGAGGGAGCAGGAGATGAATATGCTGTGCTAATAAAGGTACCACCATGTGACAAAATGTAGATTAAAAGAAATGAGTTAATTTAAGTTGTAAGAGCTACTCAGGAATAAGCCTGAGTTTTGGCCGAGCATTTACAATTATTATTAAGTTTTTGTGTGGATATTTAGGAGCACTGCTGAGACAGGAAAACTCTGCCTACAACAACCCTTAACTTGTACCAGGTATTGGGAAAGGTTCAAGAAGATATATGCCCTGAAAGCCCTCCAGTTCACCTGTCTAGCAAAACGGAGGTGAAAGTCATGGAGACTTGCTGGATAGTCCCTGTACCAGGTTTCATCCTTCAGGTAGGTTTCAGAAATGTGGCTGTGGCTGTTACAGGTCAGGGGCTGTGAAATAACTCATAATGAAAGATATGTTTTGGGCTTTTCCCACTAGCTCTTATAACTTAGTTTAACCGGTTCCTTTTCATCTACATTTTGCCTTGGTGCTTTTACCTTTCTTTCATTCTGTATGTCCTACTCCATGTCTGTCTGTCTGGTGGCTGCCTAGCTGGCCCCAGTGTCTATCCCTCTCTTTCTCCCTCATTCTCTCTTCTCTTCTTTCCTATTTATTCTCTCTGCCCACAAGCCCCACCTACCCCTCTACTGTCTAGCTATTGGCTGTTCAGCTTTTTATTAGACCAATCAGGTACCTTAGGCAAGTAAGGTGAAACAGCAACACATCTTTACATAAATAAATGTAACACATCTTTGTGGTGATATATTGTGTACCCTAATAAAATTTGCCTGAAGATCAGAGGACAGAACAAGCCACTAGATTAAATGTAGATGCCAGGCAGTGGTGGTACACACCTTTAATTCTAGCATTCAAGAGGCAGAGATCTGTCTGGATCTCTGTGAGTTCAAAGCCACCCTAGACTACATGAGATTGACTCAGTCTAGGGGAGAAACAGAGCCAGGCAGTGGTGGCACACACCTTTAATCCCAGTATTTGGGAATCACATGCCTTTAATCCCAGCACTAGGAAGAAAGTGATGGCAGAGCAGAGAAAATACTCCATTATCTATCCTATTTTGGTGAGTCCAAAATGTTGTACCGAATTCACTTTCTATCCTAACTTGTATTACCAACCCAAAACTATCTTTTGATGTCTTTCAAACTTATACACTTTATACCTCTTTAGTGAATTTCTTTTCTGAATTTGTTAACAAGGAAAACTATAACTATCTAATCTTCAACTCCCTCAGAGACCTGAAATGGCAATTATATTAACTGAGTAAGCAGTTGCGAACAAGCGACTTCCAAATAATGTGAGAAATGACAGAAACAGCTGGCTGCGTAGAGTTACCCAAGGTTCCTCTGTAACACTGGGGCATTCATCTTCAGCCTACAGGCTTAGCATATCTGATAGACTTTTCTGTGAAGCAGGATTTTCTGAAGGGCCTTCCTACCTTGTCTTGGCAAAGTTCGGCAGTCTTTTCTTTTGTGTCCTGCTTGCCTATTTGGACAGCATACTGTCAGCAGTTGAGGTAAGGGCACTTTCTTGCCCAGTGGCTAACTTGCCACAAAGAACGTAAACTCCATAAAGAGTTTCTTCACTGCCCATCATCTTCTCTGCTAGGAGCAGACATGTCTCATTGTCATAAAAAAAATTACGTTATTAAAACATCTTAAATGCTATATTCTGTAGATCTCTGAAGTGTTTAAAGATGACCTGTCTATTTAAAATATATTTCTGTTTGACCTTGAAAACATACCTAATATTACAAGTTCATTGTAATAGGTGACTAACTACTAACTACTAACTTGCATTTCTTTATATCCTAATTAGTTGATAATAACTTTCAAGGACGAGAAAATTGCATTACATTGTTAAATGAGTTTTATAGGTACAATACCTTGAACAAGATTAGCAAAGCATATACAGTATGTTCTAACAAAAATAATCTCAAATTTGTATCAATATACAAAATTTGTATACAATATACAAAAATCTTGTCTGAGAGTTTTCTGAAGGTGCAAAGCCTATGCAAAACTTGGTTGAGGAAGAACCCAGAACATCACAGGTAATTCTTGACTGAGAATTTACATTTGGCATTGTCCTTTGGGGAACTTAGATAAGAGATTTTGGGATATGGAAATTAACTTGCTAAAAGGTGTAAACTGGAAAACAATAAAATTTAAAGATGATAGGACCTCACAACAACAATTCCAGCAGGACAATGATAATGCCATTAAACTGACAAACACCACCCCAAGATCGGCTATGGACTACAAACTGCTCAGGACAATATCAGCTGAGAAGATACAGCCTCACAGACTACTCCAATCAGGACTTGTCCATAATTCTAAATTTTCTTTGTATCCTCATAAGACTACCAGTGCCCCCAATCAGCAGGAAATAGCCTAAAATCCACACCCACATTCCCAAAAAATGGATTATGGATGTTTGTCTTTGTTTAGGAGTTGGTTAAAAATTGTTATTGGTCTTTGTCAATCTCTTTCTAAAAGAAGAAAGGGCGATATGATATAGAAATATATAGCAATAATAGGATAAAAGGTAGATTACTGAATCTACTCTGAAAAAGAGATATAGAAATAATAGGATAAAAGGTAGATTACTGAATCTACTCTGAAAAAAAGAGGATATAGATATGATAGGATAAAAGGTAGATTATTGAATTTACTCTGAAAAGAAAAAAGGGAGGATATGGATATGATAAGATAGAAAGGTAGATTATTGAATCTTCTTTTAAAGAGCAACTACTAGTTTTAAATATTTTACATTGGATTGGATTTTTGTCAAATGTTTATGGACTGGACATTGTTAATGTAATTCTTGACTGTATATATTATATATACTTATTGTACATACTTCTTCTTATATTAGTTATTATTATTTTAGACAAAAAAGGGGAAATGTGATATATTGTATGCCCTAATAAATTTTGCCTGAAGATCAGAGGATAGAAAAAGCCACCAGGTCAAACATAGGGGCCAGGCAGTGGTGGCAAACACCATTTGTTTTTTAAAGATTTATTTATTATGGCCAGGCCGTGGTAGCTCACGCCTTTAATCCGAGCACTCTGGGAGGCAGAGCCAGGCGGATCTCTGTGAGTTCGAGGCCAGCCTGATCTACAGAATGAGTTCCAGGAAAGG
>CABHPQ010103029.1:0-21083 GCA_902168405.1 Peromyscus aztecus
TTATAGAAACTTCCAAAAGTATGTATATATGTGAAAATTTTTAATGGAGGCAACAAATATTAATAAAGAAAATTCCCCAACTGAATGATGTAAACAAAACCTGCATTGCCAGAAATTAGTTATATCTTACTGAATACTTAGCCAATATAGTCCCACAGACTGCCCCAACTTTACAGGTTATTGTGGAAACTATTGGTTACTCTCCCTTACCTAATTATAAACACTACTGCTGAAGATAACCCTTACATCATAGAACATGGAGAGATTGAGCTGGTAACCAACTAGAAGTTTTACTCCTACTGACTAGCATTCATAATGCTGTAGGGTACTTTATATGCTGCCACGGAACAAATTAATCTTCATTCTCACCCAGCTACAAACCCTACAAGAGAAAACAATGAACATCCTGCAAGATATATGGTGCTAAAAAGGCACACATATTATTGGGGTAACCATGACTTTTTGATGGATTAAGGCCCATTCCATAGGATAGATCCCACACCTGACACTGTGAAAACAGCCAAGAACCTGATACTAGAAATGGTTCAATGGGGGAAAAACAATAATATTATCTTCCTAAAGGAATATAGCAATAAAATGACTCCTAATGACATATTGTTATATCCACAGAGCAGTTCCTCACTTAACCCTCATCAGAAAAGTTTCTTGAAATAAATGAGAATTAACAAAGAGACCACAAAATTTGACAATGTGCAGAGAATGAGAAACTTCAGAGCCCTCAGCAATAAATGGAATGTCTTTATGAAACCCCTTTACTCAAGGCTAAGGAATCCATGTGCAAGAGGATTCAGAAAGATTGTAATAGCCAGCAGTAGTAGTTAGCTCCAAGGAAATAGCATCATCCAGAAAAAAACAGGACTAATACACATACCAACTCATGAATCTGTAACATTATGCACAGACCTGCCAAGGTCAGAACCAGACAAAACCTCAGCACTGAGAAGGGGAAGTATACAGAGTCCTACTTTTTTTTTTTTTTTTTTTTTTTTTTGGTTTTTCGAGACAGGGTTTCTCTGTGTAGCTTTGCGCCTTTCCTGGATCTCGCTCTGTAGACCAGGCTGGCCTCGAACTCACAGAGATCCGCCTGCCTCTGCCTCCCGAGTGCTGGGATTAAAGGCGTGAGCCACCAACGCCCGGCCAGAGTCCTACTTTTAACCAAGAATCTATTTGCAAGATAGTAAAGTCAGTCTTCTTCAATGGAGTTTGACTATTTGTATCAACCATCCTCCTGGGCAGGTTCCATATACAGGAGTATTTAACTTCTAGGAGAATTTTGCTAACATAAATCAGAATACATGTCTTCTTTTGTGTGTGAAATTTTCATTTTCCTTTGACAATTTTTTGTCTGTTTCTTTCATTTTTATTTTAGTTTATATATTTGTCTTGATTTTGGTTTTGTTGTTTTCTTTTTCTAGAGACAGAGAAAAGAGAGAAAGGATAGAGAGTGGGAGGAGAGAAGGATTTGGGAGGAGTTGGGAAGGGAAAAATGTGTTCAAAATGCACTGTATGAAAAAAATAAAATAGTTGAAATTGCCAGACACATTACTTTTATATTACTACTACAAGTATAGCTTGCTTTGGGATGTAGATTTTAGAAGCACATACTTTATAGTTATCTTTGATTATAACTTATAATTAGGAATATTTTAATCTTTGAATGTCATATATTTTTAACTATTTCATTTAAATAAAGGGAAGGCGAGTTATAAGTGGGGTGTGATAAAAATGTGCAATCTGGTTATAAATATTATCTTTATTTGTCAACTTGACACAACCCAGAATGATCTGGTAAAACAGTGTCAAGGAGACTTTGTCTACATTGGGTTGGCCTGTGTATATGTCTGTAGGGAATTTCTTAAGTTCATTGACGTAAAAAAAAAATTCTCACTGTCATGGTATCATTGCCTACACAGGGAATCATGAGTTGTACAAGAGTAGAGAAATTGAGTGGTCACAAATAAGCAAACAATCACTGAAAGTGTATGCACTTCATTCCCTCTGCTCTTAATTGTTAATGTGATGTGAATAGTTATTTGAAGTTACTATCTTGAGTTCCTCACAACAAATGACAATAACCTGGGCTTGAAACTTCAATAAATCCATTTCTTGTCTAAGTTGCTTCTTTTTTGGTGATGGTAGTGGTGGTGGGATCAGCCCATTTTTTATCAACAATAGAAATGAAACCAGAACACTGGCTTATAAAATTATTCTGATTATTGAAGTTGAAATATGTTAATCTATGTACCACACATACTAGAGAACCAGTCTTGAATCTGACAATGTCTTGGTTAGTAACAAAACTGACACAATTAGTATTAAACATTGCTACTACCATTATTAGATAATTAAGAATAAATATGTTTATTTGCTTCCTCAATTTAACCATAATTGGTAGAAAAAACAGCAGAGAAAAATGGGGTATTTTAAAAGAGTATTCTATACTGGTTTTGACTGAAACACTGATAACTTTTTCTATCTATATAATTACAAGTATTCTATATTGTGCTGGGCAGGATTCACTGTTTTGTACAAGAACTTTACACAGTAAGCAAAACTGCTTTAGTGGAAACAAACAAAACAGATCATATATGGAAATGACGTGGAATCTGGAAACTTACTTCAAGGGTAGAATATATAGAAAAATCTATTGAGACTGAGAATATTTCACCATATTTTTAGAGATTCCATCAAAATCTAACCAGAATGGAAGGTCTATTAGAAATCTATATATCCCTAATTTTTAAGCCATTTTTCTTTGAATGATGTCTTCCAACAATTTAATCTGAATAAAAAATGGACTTTACTATAAATAAATCTATTCTTAGTTCTTAGCTGTGGCATTCACTTGGGAAGCTAAAGCATGAAAATAATGCCAATTTGACATACCTTTATGGAGGATGAAACTTCATAAGGCTCCACCCTTCAATGAAGAGCTATCGGCAATTATTGTCTGCTAAGAGACAGAGATTCAGTCTTCTCTGGGCATTATCCCCTGATATGTTGTCAAATCAAAAGTGGCCAGTACTAGAACACACAGATACATATCCACAGCACTAAATCAATGAAGTTTTAATATATATGTATTCAATATATAATGTATATTATAAATATTATCTTATGTAATATGTATATATAATATTGATTATAAATTATCAATAATTAAAAAAGAATTGGTCAATAATTTAATATATTTAAAAGGGAGTGGGCAGGACAGTGAAGAATTGGATATGTGATAGGGAGGGGGAAATGATATAAATATAATACTCAAAAAAATCTCAATTTTTAAAAAATTAAAGATGAAATAAACAAAACCTAATAGAGAATATCTCTTTTTCCCCTTTCTCTGCTCAAATTACTAGTAACTTGCTGTTCTACTCTGTTGATCCCTTACTCCACCTAATCTGGAAATGATCCATTTTTACATTTCTTTTTTTCTATAATTACTCCAGGATTTGTACTCACACCTGAAGATTTGGGGCTAAGAGTCTCTGATCAGAGGCAGCCTGTGATGATTATCTGACTGGTTCTGCACTACTATACTGAATATGACATTTCTAGTAAAATGAAATCTCAAAGTTGTTTTGATTTGCATTTTGCTAATTGCTAGGGTTGATGAATTTTTTGAGGTATTTTCAGGCATTTTTTTTCTTCTTTTTAAAACTCACCATTGAGATACCCATTTTTCAAGGGGATCATTTTATTTCAGGTCTTTGTTTATTCAGTTCTTTATATATGCTAAATATTAATCCCTTCTCAGGTATTAAGATGGCCAAGATTCTCTTTTACATTGCCTCATCTTTACCTGACTATTTCTTTAGCAGTGCTGAAGCTTTTTAGTTTTATGAATTCCACTTGTCAAGATCTGGCCTTAATTCTTGGATATATAGAGACCTCTTCAGGAAATCATTTCCTACAGCTTTATCATGGAGAGATTGCTTACGTTTTCTTTCAGCAGCTTCAGTGTTTCACACGTAGGTCACTGATCCATTTTAAGTTTGTTTTTCTAAAAGGTGATAGACACAGATCTGATTTTATTCTTCTGAATGTAGATATGCAGTTTTACCAGAGCCATTTGTTGAAAATGCTCTTTTCAAGCACACTGGCTGAATGTTGGTGCCCAACACAACAACACGTTTACTTTCTTTGTAACTAGCTTTGCAATGGTTCTTCATGTTTCTAGCAGTCTGTAGTTGGCCTGCTTTATAGGGAGAGTGTCATATGTACTGGGCTTTCTTATTTTCAGGGTGGTAAAATGTCTTTTCCTTTAATGTTGATGCTGGTAAGGGTGGGTGGTTTAGCAACGTTTAACTAGCATGTTACATGTAGTTGTGGGTGAGAGGGTTGTTCAGTTATTGTTTTAATGGATCTTGTTTAATACTATCCATTAGCTCTCATATTTGGTCAGCCAAAAAAAAAAGAAAGAAAGAAAAGAAAAACAAATTTTTAGGTAACTACAGAATACATAACTCATTTGGATCTCTTTTTTTTAATTTTCTTTCTTTTTTTTTAAGAAGTGAATACAGATCTGGGTGGAATTCATGGAGATGTGTTGCCTGATGTTAGAGTAACTTAGTTAAGTCTCTGTGATTTTCACAACAAGTTGACTGAAGGAACACACTGTCAGCATGTATCCCCTGGCAGCAGAGCCCTCACTACTAGACTTCCTTGTGCCAGCTGCCTCTGCCACTTTTGGAATTGCTGTGGCATTTCAGAGATCATCAAGGCAGTGGATGGTTAGGGGAATTTCCCCCAAATCTCAAAGCAAAAGAGTATGTTTTTATTTTTAATTTTTTTGGGCAAGTCTCTTTCCCTAAGTTTTGGACTTTTGCCTTTAAAATCTTAAATGTTATTATTGCTAGCCACAGGCATGATGGGCAATGAGCAGGTGAAGAGCCAGTGGAGAAGCATTCCAAACCTCCTATGAGTTAATAGGCTTCTGAATATATCTCTGTGCTCCACAGAGAAGGCTGGAAAAGTAGCAAGGCAATGTTTCAGCTACTGCAGCCTTAAAACAAAGCTACTGCCTCTTTGGACTTTAAAATTGTTCCTATGCAGCTTTGTTTGTTTGTTTGTTTGTTTGTTTAATCAAATGAACAGAGGGTCTGCCTGTGGAGAAAAAAAAAAGAAAGCAAATGCTCTTTTCACTGGTTAAGTTTTTCATTCCTTTGTCAAATATTAAGTGGCTGAGCTCAAGTATACTTATGTTTGAGTATTTTTTTCAACACAGACTTTCTTGGTTTATAATCAATCTCATTTTGTCAGTTATTTTTCTGATAAGATGATAAAACACCATAACAAAGATATCTTAAATAAGAAAGGGTTTATTTTTGCTTATAATTCCAAGTTGCTAAGAGTCCATAGTGACAGGATGGAGGCATGCTGTCTGGATAGAGAAACAGAGGCTTTCATATCAAAGGATGTGTGTGGAGTTTCTGTCCTGAATGCTCAATCCCAAATAACCACTCAGAGTCTTAATATTAATTATAAATGCTTAGCTGATAGCTCAGGCTTATTACTATGTAGCTCTTATACCTTGAATTAACCCATTTCTAATCATCTATATGTTCCCACATAGTTCATGGCTTATTACCTTATATTGTACACATCCTGCTCCCTCTGCAACTGACTGGCCTGCTCATACTTCCTGCCTGACTACTGGCCAATCAGCTTTTTACTAAAAATGAGAGCAGCATATTTTTACAGTGTACAGGATTATTACAAAGCATTTTCCCCTTTTTGTCTAATTGAAAAGAAAGGTTTTAACCTTAACATAGTAAGACTATATATAACAAAAACAGTTATCAGGTAAGAATTACAGTTGCAATATACAGTCCATTTGTATTTGGCAAAATTTGATACATACTCTATTATCTGTCTTATCTTGTTAAGTCTAAAGTTTTACATCTAATTTACCATTTTATCATAACTAAGGAAAAGTATATTTATGACTATCTAGTCTTCAGTTCCATCAAAGACCTGAGAATGGTATAACGTTATTGAGTAAGTAGGAAGTGCATAGCAGGTGACTTCTAAAAATAACAGAAATGACAGAAACAGCTGGCTATCTAGACAGTCACCAAGGTTTTATCCTTGGTGACTGTCTAGATAGCCATCTCCCTTTTACTCTCAGAAAAATATCTTTGAATTTAACTCCTTTGTTCAGCTTTTTTTCTGACCATTACCAATAACCACTTGTAACCAACCCTCTTTAAATGATAATAAATGTCCAGAATCTATCTTTTGGGAATGTGGGCATCATTCCTTAGACTATTTCTTGTTGTTTGGGGGCATTGGTAATCTTTGAGGTAACCTTGAGAAAACCAGGTTAATTGTTAGGTCTTGACTGGAAGAGTTTGTGAGGCTAGACCATCTCAGCCAGCAGCAGCAGCCTTGAAACTTTTCTGGATATTGGATCACGTGGGCCATCTGTTTTTATTGGTGTCTAGTCTGCTTGTACTGAAAATATACAAAGTATTAAAGGTAGCATACAAGTATGGAAAATGTGGTGTATATAAGTCAATTAAAGATTTTTTTTATATTTGAGCAGGGAAAATATACTTTATGTGTCTTGTAGTTCTTCTATGTTTATTTATTTTTTATAATTGTAGCCAGAACTTTCAATGGGTCTTCCTCAATCAAACCTGATCATCTTTATCTTTGAACAAATCCATAGCTTTTTATTTTCTGTGGAAATAAAATCAGAATTTCTTTCCTAAAGCAACAAACATTTTGTTTTAAATTTTGAAGTCAAGATATTTTTAAAATACATAGGTTGATTTATTCTTGCAGCTTTTATAATTCAGTGTCGCTTAGCAGCCAAAAATAAATAAATAAATAAATAAATAAATAAATAAATAAATAAAGACAGCACAATAATATACAGGATACAGACTCTATATTTTCCATCTTTATGTGTTTTTCCTTTTATATTTTTACTCCCTTTTCAAGAACCTTATTTTATTATTTCGAGACTATATTTTTAATCTTAGACTGTATATACTCTTTCTCTTCTCTCTCTCCCAAGACTACGCATATTTTTAAACTTGTATATGTCCTACTCCCTCTGCATCTGGCTGGCCCACCTATACTTCCTGCCTGGCTACTTGCCAATCAGCTTTTTATTAACAATGAGAGCAACACAATTTCACTGTGCACAGAATTATTTCACGGCAAAAGGTCTTGGTATTTTGTCACTAAAGGGACCTAGGTCAAGAGATTTTTGCAGTTGTTCACCACCACATTCCCAGCTGATAGAAAATGCTGAAGCTTTCACAGACTGGCAAAAACACATTGTATAATAATATTTAAATGTTCACACAGTTTATTTAGCAATTTGTGATGTTCAATAAATTGATACTCTGGGAAGAAAAATTGTGTTGGTGTACTTGGAGGAGTTATTCATTAAGCAAAGAAGATAAGGTGTTGTTCATTCAGATGATAGAAATGGGGAACCACTAAACTCACTTCTAGAATTATTTGTTTGACCAGATGAATCAGTAATTGCTTCTGAATACTATTGCAAAATTTTAAGATGGCATCTTCTTTTGCAACGTTACCAGATGAAAAAAATATTGATGCTTCTTCTAACATTGGTTTGGATTAATAATTTCCTATAAAGGGTGGAATGTGATGCTGTCACTCTGAATGTTGAAGCAGATGAACTGGGATGAGACTGATAAAACTCATACTGACATAATTGGAAGACATAAAACTGGAAATTAGAAAAAAGCACAAATCGTTCTGGGAATCTATTATCTGTGCATCAGTAAAACTGTAAATAACCTCTGTTCATTTTTTTAACTGACAGTCACATTTCTTTTTTGAAAACAGATTTTGCAAATATAATTATAGATCTTTATTTTAAGATATCAATAATGTGAAAAAGCTTTGAAAATGGAAATAAGTAATGAAGATATGTTTCCTGTATACAGAATTGGTAATCAGGAACAAAAGCTTTTACCAATCTCAATTTCCTTTCATGTTCACTTAAAAGGACTAATTTCAAGTAGTTGCTATTATTCATTTATTAAAGCACTACTTTTGTTAATCATATTCAACCAACCATTTATGTAATTCTTTGTTCTTATATAATATGAAATCTGTTTTAGGAACACCTAAGTCCTCATTGATATTTTAAAGTACAATGTCTAGAAATAAAAAATATTTAAAAAATAGTATGTGTTCTCAGTTTTACAATTTTCTAAATAGAGTTTTAGTTTAAAAATGGGATCATATTTTAGGTGAATGCAAATGGAAATTCAGACGAAAGTTCAAATTCCTAGTTATGTAAAATCTGCAAAACATGCCCTCAAGAACCTACTTCTTGTCCTTTAGTGTAAGAAATTCTCATTTAAAACTTACTTAGACTTAGATGTCAGGGGACGCTGTGTTCACTTTAGAGTGTATTTATGGACTAATTATATTTTGCCACCAAATTGAAAATCCTTACTTCTAGACAGTCATGATACTAAATTACAGACAAAACCAGGCATCTGCTTAAATTGAGTGATCAGAGCAGAATGTATCTTGTTTGTGTTAATTATGTTTAGTACATGGAAGTTTAAAATTTTAAATCCAATTGAAATCCAAATGCAAGATGCGGGAGAATGGGATTAGAAATACCAGCATCTAATTGAGAGCTTACAGCCTTACATGCTCAGTAAACCAATTAGAGCCTGAAAGCATTTTAAATGTGATATATGATATAATTTTAATGACTATGTACAAAAGTGATGTTCATTTTAAAACTTAGAATATGCTCAGTATCCAAACTTAATTAACTGTGGGGCAATGAGTTAAAAGGAAAACTATTCTTCCCATATAGTTATTCATATCAAATTCATCTTCTTGTATTGCATTTTGCTTTTATCTGCATGACCAGAGAATGTACTATACATTCTTCCCAAATTTCTGCAACTGAATAATGCTTAATTCTAGATTGTTTCCATGTTTGGTTCTTGTTCATCCTGAAGTTTTTTCTTTTCAAGACAACTTTTGTCATTGTTGTTTTTCAAGACAGGCTTTCTTTGTGTGTAGTCCTGCTTGTCCTAGGACTTGCTCTGTAAACAGAGGCTGGCCTCACATTCACAGATCCTCCTATCTCTGCCTCCTAGTGCTGAGATTAAAGACATGTGCCACCACTGCCCGGGGGAGAACACGATTATATTTTATGACATGTTATTATCTCCACAACACTTCTGTTTTGAAACTATTATGTTTTCTATAATACTTTAAAATATTAAATGTGTTATAAAAAATTTATTCTTGAAAGTTTAGATCCAAATAAATTTATTCAGGTTATTATTTGGAAGAATATTTTGGATTAACAAATCACTTCCTAGGGGAGTAAAGGCCTAATCTAAAGGAAGAAACAACTGCCTGGTACTGTAAGCATGGTCAGGAACCTATAGCTGGAAGGCTACCAGCCCTAGGGGGGATATACTAATAACACTTTGCTAAATGTTCACGTGGTCAAACTGCCTCTTAAACATCTGTGCTTGTTCTCACAGACTGGACTGCTCCCAGAGTCTATCAGAGAAGTGGTTTTAGAGACCCTGATAAAGCACTTTATCCACTAGATGATTTGCTGAGTAAAAGCAGCAGTTGAGAGCTTATTCCTAAATAAATAAAGCATGTACATCACTGCCTCCAAGGTCCAAATCCCACCCTAGAAGTGGAGGTAGAATGATCGTCAGAAGGAGAAAATGGAGCGGAAAGTTATGAAACATGGTCTTCTGGACATGTCATGACCTCTGTGATTATTAAACACACAGTGACTACACAGTGGCTGCCGATGTATAATCTGTACACAAACGAGAGAAAGAAAAAAGAGGAAAACCATGAGAGTATAAAGGGCAGTCGATGGAAGTGAGAGGAGAGGCTGCAGGAGATGGAAGTGGGGACGGATGAGAGAGTCATAAAGGGTGACTATGACAACACATTCTGTATACATAATTGTCAAAATATTTTTTAAAAACATAACTCTGTCATGATTTCAGAGGTTTTCTCCTTGTTGGGCAAGACTTATTTGATTGACCCAACTTATACTTAACATATATCCATATTGAAAATACAACTGGCTTTAAGGAACATCATGAGTAGTAAAATGATCTTTGGGAACAAAATATTATAGAAAATTAATATAAAAAATAATGACTGAAAATAAATAATTTCATATTTTTGTATGTATTCTATAATAGCAGTATGTAAGCTTTGTGCTTATTTCAAATAAAGACACAAAGATTAATATATGTATATATATATATTAAATACTGTTTTAAATAAAATTGATAGGGCAAAGCCAGTTTTCAAACTACAGAAATGAAGAAAAAATGACAATGAGACACCCACAGTGGTTCTCCAGAAAAATGCATGTATTCAAAGCAGTACAGCTAATCTAGAACTGCTTTTCTATCCCTATGCCCATATATGTGTACAGATAACAGTAAATACAAGCAGAATCTAATCAACATTGCTTATGTTAAAAAGGTATGTATTAACGTGCTCAAAAGGAACACAACCAATAGATGTGTGTGTGTGTGTGTGTTTGTGTGTGTGTGTGTGAGAGAGAGACAGAGACAGAGACAGAGACAGAGAGATGAGAGAGAGACAGAGAGAGAGAGAGAGAGAGAGAGAGAGAGAGAGAGAGAGAGAGAGAGAGAGAGAGAATTTATTAAGGAAGCTTTAAAACAATCAAAATAGCATAATCATACCTAAGAAGCTGGCAGCATTAATGTGCAAGGTATTTTGTCTTCTAGTTCTGATTTCTTTGGATATCATAGGGATATCCATTATGCCAGCATGTTTGAAGAATATGAATGCTGACTCCCAAATGCTACAAGTTGGAGCTACAGCATTACTTTTCTTTATTGCTTTTGAATATTAGTCCCTGTCTATAACACTGAAATCTAGCATAAATGATGCCAGTGCCCAGAACTAAACAAACCAGTTTGTGCTATGCTATTTCAGTGATGTTTCAGTCAATTTCAGCTGTTTGACCTGGTTGGGTTATTCTTAGAGTTATCTTTTGTACTTAACAGGCTTCCAATCCCTAGGAGATTGGTAGCTACGACCTTGTGCTTAGTGTGTGGATTCGAGTTCCAGATGATACTTCAATACTGTTCCTCTGCTGATTTTACCACCCAATGACTCCTATTCTTCTAAGGCACTTCTGTCTCCAAACTCTGGTAGCTCCTTGGGATATAAGCCGCACATCAATGCTTGTATCAATGACATTAATACAGTCTTTAGATCTATAACCAATGTTTCTGATGAACACATTCAGAAATTTGGGGAAATAGCCAGGCAGGGATGGCACACACCTTTAATCCCAGCACTCAGGAGGCAGAGGCAGGTGGATCTTTGTGAGTTGGAGGCCAGCCTTGTTTACAGAGTGAGTTCCAGGACAGGCTCCAAAGCTACACAGAGAAACCTTGTCTCGAAAAGCCAACCCCCACCCCCACACACAACAACAACAAAAAAAAACTGAAAAAAAGAAATATGGGGAAATAAACTGATATAGGGATACAGAGTTAGTGTGCAATTAGGCTTCTAGTTACTCTAAAATATTAGTCTAAATCTTTCTAGGGTTTGAAAATTGTTGTTTTCTTCAAGTTTATTTTACAGAGGACACCTCTTCAGGTTTTGGAAAAGATAAATATTTTAGCTTCTCTCCGATGAAGGATTTTATTGTACTTCAGACTTCAGTAAATATAGTTATGTTGATACACCAGGTGTCTGTTGGATTTGTAATTTATGACTTTGTGAATTATTTTGTTTGTTTTTATTAACATAGAAGACAGTATATTATAGTTTTTATAACCACTGAGAACATAATTCCTGTTTATATATTTAATCCATTTTTTGTATTTCATATCTTTCATTTTAATTTTTCTTCTTTTGTACATAATCATTTGTACAACCCATGTGGGAGCATCTGTCATTCATTTTCCTACCTTACTGCATAAATTATAAGCAAAATAGTCTCCCTGCACTTCTTCTAGTTACATTTAGTAACTAATATGTTATCTTTTCTATGCTTACACAATGCTTTTATTAGTTTTCTTCCACAGCAGGAACTGCACATTCACATAATTATTACAGTGAAAAAAATACGAATGATTATTTTGTTCCAGGCATTGGGATAAAACTCGAACATGAAGTACTTTTTCTCAAGGGAATCTCAGTGAGGTGCTGTGGGATGATGCTCTTGTACACTGTACAGATCTGTCATTCCTATCGTCTTGATAAAACACTTGTTGGTCAGTAGCCAGGGAGGAAGTATAAGCAGGGTGACCAGACTAGGAGAAGGCTGGGAAAAGGAAAGGCAGAGACTGAGTCGCCAGCCAGACGATGCAGATGTAGTTAGATGAGAAGGCTGGACTGAGAAAAGGTATCAAGCCATGGGGCTAAACATAGACAAGAATTATGGGTTGATTTAAGTGTAAGAGCTAGTTATATTTATAAGCCTGAGCAACAGGCCAAGCGGTTTATAATTACTATAAGCCTCTGTTTCTTTATTTGAGACTGAATGGCTGTGGGACAGAATGGGACTGGGACAGACACTTCTGTTTACAGTTAGGTAAGACAGACAACTTAAACAAATAACAACAAAACCCACAAATACTTATTTTAAAATGGTAACATGGCCACAGAATCAGGAAATCTTATTTCTTCTTGAGAGAGCCCTTTTTCACAGGACTCTTTATGACTTAGACTGTGACAGAAATTCTCAGAAGTTAGAATGCCAGCCTTTTAATAGTTTCATTTCATATTATGACTGGAATCTGAACTACACTCATTTGAATATTGGATATAGGTTTATATCATAAATAACGATATTAATCTTTGCTAAAATGCAAACATCTCACATATAAAGATATATCATCCTTGTTTGACCTAAATGCAAATACCTACTACAGCATTCACCATGTCAACCACCTGGGAACCATTTGATGTTCTCATGAAGTAGCATTAAAAAGCAATTAATGTCTGTAATTTATCTGAAATTGATAATAAACAGCTATTTGTTAAATGTCAGTTTCCTTACAAATTAATCACACATATCATCATATGTACCAGTCTCTCAGTGATTTCTAACTTTGACCCATAGCCATGTTTTAATCAAAACTGTTGGTCCCACCATGTTACCTAATTTGCTACAGTGGTGAAACTGTTATTTTTCACTCTGTAGTAGATAAAACAATCACTTTAAGCCTGACAGACTGTCAGTTCTCATTACTCTAGGTTAGCATGACATGCCATACAAAATTAACCGTCATGTTAGAGAAGTCACAGTAATCATGAATGGCTTCATGGTAATAATCAATATAAATCTGGCATTTGATTCTGAAATCAATTACTACAAAAGGCATCTTAGACTCAGACTTTCAGCAAGGGAATCCATTGAACTATAATGTGTCATTACAAATAAAGAATGATAAGACTTAAAGTCTAGAGATGTCATATAATCCTGTGGTTATGTGCTTCAGAGTTTAAATCAATAAAACTTGAAAAGAGTAGAAATGCCAGGAATGTTCAAATTTAACCATGAATGATGAAAATGTGCTGGAAGAAACAACTCAGTGAAATCTATGACTGTTTTTGGAAGAAATATAAATAGTGTGTATGCTAAAATAAGGCTGTGGTTGATTGAGTGTCTATCTTTTTATATGGTTTGTGTTTATTTGCTTGGAATACTTGTCCTCTACATGTCTTAAAAAAGAAATAACATAGAGCTGTAGAGATGACTTAATGGTGAAGATCATTTGCCTCTTTTGCAGAGGATGTGAGTTCAGTTCCCAGCATCACATGCCATCTTACAACCTTCTGTAACTCCAATTCCAGGAGATCTACCTCTCTCTTCTGAACACCGAGTGCAACAGGCACAGAGGGGCACACGTGGAACACATAAATACATACAGGGAAACACACACACACACACTATGTGTAAGTGTAAAGAGAGATGGCATTAAGTAAAGATATCGGTAAAGTTAGAAGAAAATTTTGGGACAGTGGTGCTAAAGGGAAAATCCAAGGCCTTTACACAAAGCTCTGTCTATCCCCAAAATCATTTTCTTATAATTTGAAATAGTAAGGTCACAGAAATTAACATATTAGAAAGTTCCCATACACTGTTTAGCCTTTACTCCCTCTGGATAGCTTATAAAATAGTACTTAATACATTTACAGGTAAATTGTGATTAGCATTACATAATTCAAAAATTACATGCATCACTCACATAACACTAGTTTTAAGTATACTTTCAAAATAGTGAGATAACAAGTTGTGGCATTTTTCTGTTCTCAGTGTGAAATTTACACATATTATCTCTTTCTAGTCATATTTTAACCCCAAATTCTGACAGCGCCCCCCCAAACATCATGTGTTTTATTAGTCTTTCCTCCAAATTGGAAGATTTTTACTCTGGGAGGAAACTGTTACAAAATAACGGAAATATATATAATGTACAACCTTTGAGATGAGCTTTTATTAGCATAATGGTAATACTCATTTTAATTTTGGATTATGTTAGTGGACAGAAAAAAATGGTTTATATATTAATCTTGTGAATTAAAAAATATAAATGCTTTATTTCTAATAATTTATCAAATATTTTATTTGTGAATAACATTTTGCCAGTTCTTTTAACATTCATGAATTTTTATTATTCTTCTGTCACTATAAAAATATCTAGTGCAATAATAGAGAACAACAATGAATGTAGAAACCATTGTCTGTTCCTATCAGTAGAAATGTCATCAATTATTTACCATAAAATCTCATACATTCTAGAGGGTTTTGGTGAGTTTTTCAGTTGGTCTCTTTCTTTTTGCAAATATGTTTAAATAAAGAACTTTTTTTCATATTTCTTGATATTCTCATGATACTACTTATTACTATTTGCAAATATATTTGCCCTATTTTATGTTTTCTAAGGCACTATTGTATCCACATGGTAATTTTAGATTGCTCTACCAACCTCTATTAAATTTTTGTCTATAAAATATGTGTATATTTGTGTTGACAATATCATTGTCTCTAGCATTTACTTCATCTGATATGATTGCAGCCGGGCTAGATTTTGATTTAGTTATCAGATGGTAAATTCTTTTTGTTTTTAATTTTTAAAACATACTCATTACAGAATTATTGCAGTTTTTCTTTAAAATAGCATGACGTTTCATTTGTATTATTTCTATTTACCACCAAAATCTTTATATTTTCAATGGTAAATTTTACTCCTTCATATTTCATGTCTCACTTTGTAATTTCTTTTTTTCTTTGATTCCTTTTGTATAAGTTATCTTTTATATTTTTGATGTGCTATTTTGGCTCATTAATTTATAATTTTATTTTCTGAAAAACAAATTCTTTTATTTGGTGCAATTTAGCTCAAAATAATATGTGACATTTTACTATATGTAAAATATGTCTATATGTAATATTTTACTACAATGTATATAATAATCCTACAATATACTTTTATTTTCTACTGTTTTAATAATTCATTATCACTCTAAATATAATAAACAGCAATCTATGTAATATGATATGCTTTTCCTTTAAATCATTTACTTTTAATTTTAATTTTTATTTTTATTTATCTTAATGGGGACTTGTACATATGCACATTAGTACTTGCAGTATATATCTAGAGGCCTCTCCTTAACTATTTTAGCAGAAGCCTTGGCTGTCACAAGTATAGCTCTTTTTCTTTTTAAACTGTACTTTTAATTTTTTTCTTTCTCTACCACTTCCTCTTTTGCCTTGAAGACATGCGTAGCAACCTGTGGTGGTCTTGTGTTCCCCAAAATATTGAGCACGCTAATAAACTTATCTGGGATCAGAGAACAGGACAGCCACAATATTAAACGTAGAGGATAGGCAGTGGTAGGCCAAGTCTTTAATTCTAGCATTCCAGAGGCAGAAATCCCTCTGGATCTCTGTGAGTTCAAGGCCACATTGGAAACGGCCAGGCATGGTGACACACGCCTTTAATCCCAAGAAATGAGTCTTCAATCCCAGGGAGTGATGGCAGAAAGCAGAAAGGTATATAAGGCGTGAGGACCAGAAACTAGAAGCATTTTGGCTGGTTAAGCTTTTAGGCTTTGAGCAGCACAGTTCAGCTGAGATTCATTCTGGAATCTTTTTGAGAAGCTTCCAGTCTGAAGAAACAGGATCAGCTGAGGAACTGGCAAGGTGAGGTAGCTGTGACTTGTTCTGCTTCTCTGATCTTCCAGCATTCACCCCAATAACTGACTTCAGGTTTGATTTTATTAATAAGAACTTTGAAGATTCATGCTACATCTCCTGCCCAACGTGGGGCTTGAACCCACGACACTGAGATTAAGAGTCTCATGCTCTACTTTATTATTTGTAATAAACATACCACAGACTCAATAGCATGCTGACTTGAACTTGCTTCTGCCAACAAAATTAGTCCATTTCTCTTTCAATTTATTTTCAGGCAAATTTTTAGAACAATAACAGAATGGAGCCAGATTCTTTGCCAATCTTTGAGATAATATTGTTTCTCCATGAAAACTCTTAATGTTGTCTGTATATAAGACATGTTGAAATTTGTAGGAAAGTTGTGGGGGTCTTCTTTTTCCCTTGGCCTGTCTGCTATCAGTCCAAGAGAGGAAAGAGGCAGAAAGGGAAACAAAAACCTTTGTATGTGGCCCATGAGCTTGAAAGGAGACAGGCCTTTGGGGGACAGACTTCAGTGAATCAGTTCAACTTCATTCCTTAGTACAAGGAATACATAGTATTGGGGAGCCCAGAGACAAACTTAGTTAATTTGAGTTACATAACTTAAGGCTTAGAATACAACAGCAGGATCCTATAGCAGAACTCCTAGCACAAATCTTCTAGCAGGAATCTGTGAAAAAGTTCAAGCCAAAGGTGAATCAGGAATCTAGTTTAGAGACAGCTTTCAGATAAGGTCTGTAATCCAGGCCAAGGGACATTCTTCAGATAAGGGCAAGTAGAGGCAGGAAGTTCCGCTAGAGAGAGGGAGCTTCATATTGTTGATCTATTGAGATAAGCTAACAGGCCATGAGGAGGCTGCCACCTCTGACCAGGCAGCAAACATCTTCCAACTAATGATCTTGAATAACTTGTTGTGAGAATCAAGGAAGTTGATGTTCTCTGTATATAAGACATGTGAAAATTTGTGGGAAAGCAAGGTATATAATGATGCCCATTTTTATTTTCTCACATCTCTTAATAAAGTACAAGAGGTAAATAGTGACCTCTGAGATAGATTTCTAACTCCAGAAGCAAATAAATTAAGTATTTCTAAGCTTTTCTAGGAAAAAGTATCTTCTACTCAGCAGCTATTAAACTCATATTGCCAAAATCCAAATGAAAGCCCCATCATAGAATTGGAAGACATACCATGAAAGCTTAAAGCCCAGCTTAGCAGGATGTCAGTAATTAAATTGAAGCCCTTGATTGTGGTAACATGCGGTAGAGATATATGGGAGGGTCCAAATGTGTCTGAAGACATTAAACTCTCAGTTTCTGATGGGGAAATATTGCCTGGGGAAATAGCCTTGACTTCCTCATTAGAGGATGAAACAACCCTGCATTCTGCAGTGTTGCCCTCACTAACATTGTCTGAGTGAATCAATCCTGTGTTGTACGTTCATCCTACAATGGAATAAACTCTAAAAGTATGTCAATAAAGCAAATATTGATGCCTCACGATGCCTACAAGACTATCTTTGCCTCTAGACCAATAATCATGCTCAAGACCAAGCAATACCCTTGAGATGAAGTAGAAAATGTGAACTCTCAGTACAAATACTATTGTTCAGTAGAACTTCACTAGTGTTCTAATAAGAGGACATAGGACAAAAGTGGAAACATAACTAGATCAGAGTTTGTAAATATGATACCACTAAGAACATGTTTAAATTTTAAATTGGCCCATTTGAAAATAACAATCACATTATTGGATGGGTGAAGTATGGGGCAAAGAGGGACTTACTCTGAGTGATATGGAATGTTCTATGAATTATTGCTGATGAAGAGGTCCAAACGTGCAAGTAAAATTTAATAATCTAGTAGATTTGTCATTCAAAATAAAATCTTTCACAAAAAGAGTCTATGTTTCATCCCTTTCACTAGAACTATAAGAGACAGATTCATAAAAAGAGCACAATCATATTTTGAAGATATCTGTCATTTCTCTTTTTTGTATGTAGGTAGATGAGGCTATATTTGATGAATTAAATACAGTGCAACTCTAGAGAAACAAGGATTGTGTATCAGCACTAAATGAGAGTTGAACATATTTATTGCAGTGAACAATATACTCAAAGCAATATTCACAATGATCTGGTTTATGTAGATCTCTGGAACTTGCTATTAAACTACACCAGAGACAGAAGTGAAATAATTTGGAAATTTATGAATTTCTTCTTTAGTCTTTTTTTTTTGGTTTTTCGAGACAGGGCTTCTCTGTGTAGCTTTGCGCCTTTCCTGGAACTCACTTGGTAGCCCAGCCTGGCCTCGAACTCACAGAGATCCGCCTGCCTCTGCCTCCCGAGTGCTGGGATTAAAGGCGTGCGCCACCATTGCCCAGCCTTCTTTAGTCTTATAAGCAAAACAAAAGCCTACTTTGACTGAGAGTGACACATAATCACAGGTTGTTAACCATGTACAGGCTTGAGCTACCTTACAGACCACAATCCCATGAATGAAGTGTTCTCTTGACTAAGGAATTTGGTAGGAAATGACAAACTTTATCATTAACTTCTCTCTTACCCTTGACCAAAGGGACCTATAGCCTGGTATCTAGTATGAAGTTATCCAGGTTGTAATTGAGCTTCTCAGCACATGATGCTATCACCAAGCTCCACAATTAGAAGGTTGCTGCTGTGATTCACCAATGGGGGTCTACAAATGTTACAAACAGTGTCCTTATCTCTCACTGGCCTCTCATGTTTGATCAGGTCTGCTGGATCATGTGGCCCATATTGCAGAGTGGCCTGTAAAGCCACCTAGACTTGTTCAAAAGCCTTCTACTCTTGGCCTCTATCATAGGACTACTAAAAATTTTACTGAGGTTATAGTTTTGAATTTTTATTAGATTCATTTTTCATCTTCTCATACACATTTGTTTATCAGCAAGCCCAGATTTGTTACATCTGGATCACATCAGCATAATGTCATCAATATAATGTACTACTATGATAACTTGTGGGAAAAAAAAACAGTGATCAAAATCCCTGGAAACTATGTTATAATTCTTAGGTGAATGTTCATTTTATCCAATAGTACTGTTTCTGCTTACCTAAAAATACCCAGTAGGCACTAACATTATATGCCTACCACATATGAGTTAGCAGCATTCTTACTCATTTAAACTTTCAGAATATGTTGAGATCATTTGAGTCCCAAGTACTAGACTCACACACTTCATTGTATGGAACTACTTAGTACCATCCATTTTCAGGGCTACTTGATTATCACAAACTTAATCAAGTAGTGATCCTGATTGCAGTTACTGGACAAGATTCAGTTCCTTGCTAGAGCAGATTAACAATTTTCCTGGCATGTATTATGCAGCTATTGATCTTACAAATGATTTTCTCTCCTACCTGTCCATAAGAACCACCAGAAGCAATTTTCTTTGAGCTAGCATGGCCAGCAGTACATCTTTATTGCTCTAATGCATGAGGTTATTAAATATCCAGATCTGTAAGGCAACCAATACTATATATACTATCTCTCTCTCTCTCTCTCTCTCTCTCTATATATATATATATATATATATATATATATATATATATATAGATAGATATATAGATATAGATAGATAGATAGATAGATAGATAGATAGATATAAAATCAAAGGGAATTTATTACTTTGGCTTACACAGTTTTGGCATAGTTGTCCAACACTCCAACTATGTCTTTCTTCATTTTGAAAATAAGAACTGTTGCTTGGTCCATAAGGCTGAGTGCCTATAATTCCCAGTACTGTGATGAAAGCCCAGCGGAATCCTAAAGTCTTCAGTGAAAATCAGAAGGCTAAGTAAACTTGGCTCCAATGTAAAAAAACATAACAGCACCTGCACCCACAAAGTAGACTCAGTCACCAGAAAGAAGTGAGGGCAAGTAGGCAGAAGTTGAAAACCTTTTCTCTGATGTCTTTATGTCTGAGTTACTGCCTGGATGGTGCTGCCCACTCTTGGATGGGTCACCACAGTCCAGTTAAGCCTTTGAGAACATGCTGCTAAAAATTCACCCAGCAAACGTCAAAATATACACCTGAGATTAACAATCATGACTACCATTTCTGAACTTACACAATGCTTTAGCTACAATCATATTTAACATACTATTTCTTCTAAGCAACTAATTTCAGGCTGAAGATTTTTTTATGGAGTTACCTGTCTTATCATGTTTCCTAAAATTTTAAAGCAGCTGGCTTGATAGAGTAGTGACATAGACCTTTAAAGATATACTTAACAGCACAAGCTTGGAGCAAAAGCTTGGAGTGCCGGAAAAGATTCTCCAGAAGGCTAAATAGACAATGGATCTATCATATGGTAGTGTTTCACCTATTGCCAGGGTTCATGGGTTCAGACATCAAGGGCTGAAAAGAATGGGTTTTGTTTGTTTGGTTGGTTTGTTTTTTCTGAGTTTGCTTTGTGAATTAACTGTGGGAAATTTGACCTCTTTGGCCAAAGAGGAAAACGTATGTGTCTTGTTGAATAACAGACATTATGGAGCAAATATTTGTTCAGTTTTGTACCTATCCTCAATTCAGGCTTAAATATTTCATTGCTACCTAAAATGTGAGCAACCTCTTGCAACTGAGCATCTGCTTTTGTCACTGCAGTATAACTATTCTAGAAATTTCATATAACTGAAATTAAATGTAGTGTTTTCTACCTGTCTTCCTTCCTGTAACACTATTTTCCAGGGAGGTGGGATTCATCCATACAGTTGCATATATTAGGAGCATGTCACTTCTCAGTACTGGGTAATTTTTCATTGTGTACATGTTCTCCACAGTGTTTATGTGTCAATCACTTGATGGCAT
>CABHPQ010103037.1:0-17819 GCA_902168405.1 Peromyscus aztecus
GAAAACTAAAATGTTCGTCATGGGTGCAGAGGTTTTTGTTGTTGTTGATCTTGGGGGCGCGGGGCTGACCTTACTCAATCAGATCCCTCTTTCTGCCTTCCGAGTGTCGGGATTAAAGGCGTGCGTCACCTCGCCCCACTACGTGTGTTCAGATCTCTACAGACATCCTTATACATGACAAAACAAAACTTGGAAGCGTGGCTCCTTTGAAGCGCCTAGCACTTGTCGCAGCTCCCCGACTGAAATGCTCCAGTGCTGTGGTACTACTGACTAATTTAGTCAGGTAATCCTCTTCCCTCAGGTCACCATCTCCGCTGCCATGAAGGTGAAAATTAAGTGCTGGAATGGTGTAGCCACTTGGCTCTGGGTAGCCAATGATGAGAACTGTGGCATCTGCAGGATGGCGTTTAATGGCTGTTGTCCAGACTGTAAGTCTCCCTCTGTGCGCTCAGAACTTGGGCATGCTCCACCAGCCTTAAAAACCCTGGGTTTCCCCGCCACTAGGGAGGCAGAGGCAGGAGGATCTCTGAGATTGAGAGTTCAGCCTGGAAGTTCTAGGGCAGCCAGGGCTACATAGAGAAATCCTGTATCGAAAAACTAAGAAAAACAAAAACAAAACCGTGGGTTTTAGTTTCCATTTCCTGAAGGAAAGTTGACAGAAAATAAGCAGAATAATACTTCAAGCCACTTTTTGTTTTTTTTTTTTTTTTTCAAGACAGGGTTTCTATTGTGGCTTTTGGACCCTGTCCTGGAACTCACTTTGTAGACAAAACTGGCCTCGAACTCACAGAGATCCACCTGGCTCTGCCTCTCAAATGCTGGGATTAAAGGCATACACACCACCAAACGGCTTCAATCCACTTTTGTATAAAGACCTTATCCAGCATGGTGGCAAATACCTGTAATATCAGCATTTGGAAGCAGAAACAGGTGGATCTCTGAGTTGGAGGCTACATAGGGAGACTCTGTTGCAAAAGCAGAGAGAAAAACAAATGAACAAAAACACTTGTTTTTGCCAGGGCATGGTGGCACAGACCTCAGACCCATAACAACAGCACTTGGGAGACTGAGGCAAGGGGATCTTGAGTTTGAAGCCAGCCTGGGCTACATAGTGATAATCTGTCATTCCCTTAACTACTCAAGATAGTACTTTCAGTTTGGATTTTCTCAAAGCAGAACAAATTAGGATACCCCTGCCCAGCACATTGAAGCTCAGACAATGGTTACCATATTGTCATGTTGGCTGGGCTTTTGTGCTTAAGTATTGTAAACTTTAAATAGATGCTTATAAACTATGAGCACACTTTAGCCATGTGTCTTACAAGCTGTTCTAGCATCCTTGTTGAAACATCTGCCCCCAAATGTCCTTCCCCCCCCCCCCCCATACAGGGTTTCTCTGTGTAGCTTTGGAGCCTGTCCTGGAACTCAGTAGACCAGGCTGGTCTGGAACTCACAGAGATCCACCTGGCTCTGCCTCCCGAGTGCTGGGATTAAAGGCGTGTGCCACCACTGCCTGGCTCCCAAATGTCTTAGTATTGGGGTTTGAGACATTCCCAACATCTCAGTATTCTTGGTCTTTCAGCTCTTTGATCTAAATAGCTCCTTTTAAACTCTTTTTTTTTGTTTTCAAGGCATTTGAGTTTTATGATCTTAATGTGTTTTGCAGAATACAAAAGGTCTTATACTTTTTTTGAATTGTTCCTATGTCCCAGTACGTTATATGAAGTAGTAATGTTCGATTACATTGAAATGAAAGCAGATTCTATCTTATCTATTTATTTATTTGTTTTGAGACAGGATCTCATTATGTAACCCTGGCTAGCCTGAAACTCACTATGTAGACCAGCCTGTCTCAAGGTCAAAGAGATCTGCCTGCCTCTGCCTCCATAGTGCTGGGATTAAAGCCTGTACCTCCAGGCTCACCCAACATGAGTTAATCAGCGAAGAGTTAATCATCTTGATGTAATCAAAGAATTATGAGTTGTCTTTTGTCTTTTTTTTTTTTTACTCCCAAGACAAGATTTCTCTGTGTAGCCCTGGCTGTCCTGGAATATGCTCTGTAGACCAGGCTGGCCTCAAACTCACCAAGATCTGCCTGTCTCTGTCCCCCAAGTGTTGGGATTAAAGTCATGCACCACCACTGCCCATCGAGTTGTGAGTTTCTTAGGAAGTCGTTGATTTTTCTAATTTAAGTTTTATCTATAGCATTTGTGATTAGTAACCAAGCACACAGTTCTAGCTTGTATTTTAAGCAGAACAAATGTAGATTTTTGTTGTTGTTGTGGTTTTTTTGTTTTGTTTTGTTTTGTTTGGAGACAGGGTTTCTTTATATAGCCTAGGCTTTCCTGGAGATATCTCTGTAGACCAGGCTGGACTCAAACTCACAGAAATCCGCCTGCCTTTGCTTCTGAGTGCTGGGATTAAAGGCATGCGCCACCACTGCTTGTCACAAATGTAGATTTATTAAGAAAAATGAGAAGGAACTCCCAGGAGTGTGAAGGGTTACAGGGGAGGAATACTCTTTTAAAATCAATCAGTCAATTTCTTATTTAATGGTCCTGGGGATTGAACACAGGGCCTTTCATGTGCTATTCAAGCTCTCTACTACTGAGCTGTATTCCCAGCCCATTTTCTGTTTTGTTTTGAGACAGGTTTTACTAAGTTGACCAGGGTTGTCTCAAACTCACTCTGTCTTGAACTTTCAGTTCTTCCTTGACTTCCAGAAGAGCTAGAGTTACAGGCTAGCCCAGCTGTTCATTTCTTCAAAATCACTGCTTAAGGCATCCTCAGGGATGCTACTGTCATGTAATAGAAGCTGCTCCTGTAGGGATCAGACATAGTGCCTTCACTAATCTGGGCTCAGAGACTCCTGACCTGGGCTTAGAAACTTCTCCCCTCTAAAGTCTATAAATGTGAGAAATGTTTCCTTTGTTTTGCTGATTGCTGTTAGGTCTTCTGTACCAGCTTTCTGTGCTGCAAGTGGCTATTGTTACTAAAGGACCCAGATTACCTGAAGTGTGGTATCTCTAACCAAACCTGGAAGGATCTTTATTTAGCAGAGCTATAAAGAGGAGAGGACTTCATAACATTAGACTGTTAACTTTGTAAAAACTTTGAGGAAGTTTTATAGCAATTCCCACCTTCAGGCAAAGGGTGGACATGGAAACTGTAGATTGAAGGTGGTTCCACTGACCCCAGAGCTGCCCATTCTTACCTGAGCATAAGTGACCCACACACGGAACACAGCTTGGATTACCCAGCTAGATCTGTGATAAAGGGATGATCAGAAAGCGTCTTAGATGGCTAGGCACTTAGTGTCCATACGTATGAAGTAGACTCAGGCTTTCTTAAAACAGGGCCTGTTAGCTGTGCATAGTGGGAGACTTAGTTCAACTCATGGACTGCTTAAATGAGAGGGGGTTGACTTTAATGTGCCAAGTGTTTGACAGGCCCACTGTGTTTTCTGGATAGGTTCTATAAAGCACCAGATTTCTCATGGATTAAACTCCTGTGGAAATTAAGTTACCAAGGCTTGTAATAAATCTGTTTCGGGTCCCAGGGGGCTTTAAGGTAAAGCAGTCTTGTCATGAGGTGTTTTAATTAAAAAAATAATTTCATCAAGGCACTGACAAATCCTTGAGTGAATCATCCTCAGTGCACTAGCATGCTCATCAAGTACTCCGACTTGCTGCCTGTAGGGACATCTTGAGAACAAGGCAGCACCTTCCTCCGAATGAATACCCACAAATGAGCCAGCTCAGTGATCCTTGTTAGTGATCTAGTTGGGTCCAGGTCTAATTGGAAAGGAGTGATTTCAAGCAGAGTTCTGTTGAGTTAGGACCAGCAGTGGTGCACATACCTTTAATCCCAGCACTCCAGAGGCAGAAGCAGGCAAGTCAGAGTGAGTTCCAGGACAGCCTGGGCTACACAGAGAAACCCTCTATTGAAAAACAAAACAAAGAAGAAAGAAAGAAAGGCTCAGTAGTGCTGACAGTGGGACAGACATAGGACTGGGGCCCCAGATTGATGGGGTGCTGTGAGGCTTAGCTCTTTGGACTCAGGCTGATGCCGATGTGGGACAGGACCTAAAGGTGTCCGTCCCTGTGCTCTACCTTCTTCAGTTTGTTTGCTTGTTTTTGAACAGGGTCTCATGTTTCTTGTATCTTAGGTTAGCTTCAGAATCCTTATGCAGTGAGTATGGCTTTGAATTCCTGAACCTCCTGCTTCCATCTCACAAGTGCTAAGTGCTGGGATCATCCGGTTTTACAAAGCTGGGGGTAGAGCGCAGGGCTTTGTGCATGCCAGGCAACCATTCTACCAGCTGAGCTATTTTCCCAGTCTCCCCTTTTGTTTGTTTTAAAATCTTACTTAAAAAAGATTTATCTATTTGTATTGTATGTGTATGGGTGTCTGCCTGAATGTCCATCTGTACCACATGCATGAGTATCTGTGGAGACCAGAAGAGGGTATTGACCTCCCTGGCACTGGGGTTACAGATTGCTGTGAGCTGCCATGTGGAAGCTGGGCACTGGATCTGGGGTCCTCGGCAAGATCAGCAAGTGCTCTAACTGCTGAGCCATCTGTGTAGCCCCTGACTAATCTGAGCATGACATGGACTTTGTCTGTCTCTGATTGGGCTGTCTCCACGGGAGGAGCATTCCCAGGCTTGCAGAGTAGGTGCTTGCAGCCTGCGCCCGGCTTTGAATGGAGGTAGGAGAGTGAAGGACTCAGGTGAGGAGGAGAGGGTAACACATATGACACCAGGTCCCATCAGTAGCTATCCCGGGAACACAGGTCCCTCAGGCCCTTGTAGTGCAGTAGACCTCTGGTGTCCATGGAAAGAGATTTCCAGGTTCCAGGAGGCTTTTACTGAAGACAAAGAGTTACCTACTCAAGTTGTGAATCTTTGGCACCTTGACCATTTTAATGTTACCTTCTGGGTGTGACAGGTCAGTTTTCCACAGATGGGTGTTAGGGAGGCACTGGAAACTAGTGGACCAGGCCAGACCTCCCCGCTCTGAGAAGGCTTCCCTTGGTAATGAGGGAGTCTCTGTAGATCTTTTATGCAGTGGGCCGTACCTGGGGATGATTTGGGTCACACTCCTTTTTGTCTCCTCTGATATAGGAGGCGTGAGAGGCTCTGCCTGTGGGCTAGAGCGGTTACCAGTATCCTGGAGGTGCCTGCTTGGCTTGTCTGGTTCCTCTCCCTAACCTCTTCCCTCTGACCCCGCAGGTAAGGTGCCCGGTGATGACTGCCCGCTGGTGTGGGGGCAGTGCTCCCACTGCTTCCACATGCACTGCATCCTCAAGTGGCTGAACGCGCAGCAAGTGCAGCAGCACTGCCCCATGTGTCGCCAAGAGTGGAAGTTCAAAGAGTGAGGGCGGTGCTGCGCCCAGTCCCCTCTCCCAGCACTATGCCAGGCTCAGCCCCTTCCCTTCACCAGATACGGCATCCTGAGACCCCTCCTCACAGTGGTACCCAGGGACCTTGTTCTGTACTGGGGACAAGGATGTGTTCCTTTTGGCTGAAACAAGGTTTACTTGTTTTTTGTTTTTTCCCATCACATCATTGACACTTTTATTCAATAAGTAAAACTCATTAAAGTTCTGAGCCTTGCTGGAGGCCTCTGTTGCCTGATTTCTTGACATATTGATACAGCTGCAGCGTGTTTTGGCATGAAAACCCTTATGAATAAACATCTTGATGAAATAACTGCCACGGCCTCCATGATAACATGAGTCACAACTCAGAAACAGGAAAAGTAGAAGAGACAAGGCAGCGCCAAGCTGAGCAAAGACCTTAGGGTGTATTTGTGCCAACAGGACTGGCAGAGGAACATAGCCCATCAGCTGCCCTGACCTGGTGGAAGCCCCAGGATCTCTCTCAATCCCCAGCCCTAGCTGAGCAAAGCTGGCAACCACCCTTCAGGAGCCATTTTGGTTGGAGGAAGAGATAGCTAAGCAGGTGCTGGTCATGCCCAGATGATCTTCGGAGAACACTGCAGCAAGCTGTTCAGAGTCCCTTGCCTTTTCCTCAGACTGAGGGCCAGATCTGGTGTAGGAGGATATGGGTCCTCTGGTGTCTTAGGGAAGGACAGCCCTGTGGACACTCCTTTATTCCCTACAGCTGGGAATTATCAGCCATTAGGGGAACAATAGCCCAGCCTCAGGGTGCCTGGAAACTTCTGGGTGGAAACCAATTTAGGCTGGTATCTGTGAGTCCTGGTCAGTTCATCACCTTGTCCTCACAGGTTCAGTGACCATTGCCAGGGTGAACACGTTTGCACACTACATGTGCCCTGCACCCTGGAGAGTAGACCAGCAGGGGCAGGACTCAAGGCCATCTGTGTCATCTACATGTGTGTTGGCTGAGACTTGCTGTCCACTCTGTATGGTACCCTTTGAGGTACTCCTACATGAAATACCTATGCTTCTGAGAGACTGAAACTCCATATAGATAGCACTCCGTTATCCATAGCATGCTGGTCCTGGAACTGGCACTAGCTCTCAGGAGAGTAGAGATGGAGTGTAACTCAGCCTGCGGATACCCAGAGCTGAGAGGGAGCCAAGATTTGTGGATTTGGAGCTCCTTGGGCTGACAGGTCTGGTCCATCCTAGCTTTTTTCCATCCCCAGTCTGCTCACTCTCTTGGAGTGCCCTCTGTGCTTTTCCTAGGAACCTTCTGTGGGGAATTCATCATTTTGGGTCGTCCTCTCTGAAGCATCTTCCTTTTCACGAGGTTTTTATCTTCCCAGGCTCACCTCAGTGCCCTCCACGGTTACAAGGCTTCACTCTGGGTTCCTTAGCACTTAGGTCTTTGTGCTCTGTTATCTCAGGGTTTCAGTTAGTCCTGTCCTCAGGGTCAGCTCCACCCATCTCACATCCTCAGTCTCTCTAGAGGTCAGAAAACCATAAACCTTGGGCACGTACCTCCATTGTTTGTCTACCTGCTTCCTCCAAAAAGGTCAGGACACCTGATAGAATCCAGTTACTACAGCTTGTACTCCCAGGCAGGAACAGAAGGTCCTGTGGGAAGCTCATGCCACAGGCTTTCTCCATGCTCTCTTCTTTGATGCGCCTGTACCCGCCCTGCCTGGCCAGGGACTCTGTCCTACTAATGTTCTGGCCCCTGCACACAACACAACACATGTCTCCTACACATTTCCCATCCTGTGTCCAGTATTTGAACCACTGTTGGCTAAGTACAGGCAGAGAAGTCCTAGCCATAACCCCCTGGGGCAGAGTGGGCAGGACCTGGGGTCTGGAGTTGTTTGCTCAGGTTTTTTTGAAGCTTGGGACCTGAGTTTGATACTTTTCCTGCTCATAAAGGACAAGTCCGGTAGCAGAACCTTCCACCATAAGCACAAAACAAAGTAGTCCAGCCTGGCACTTGTGAAGATTGACACAGGAGTCCTTCCCCAAGTTCGAGGCCAGTCTGGGTCACAGAGTTGACCCTGTTGTTGAGACTGGCACATGACCTGTGCTGTGCTGGCTAGTTTAATGTTAACTTGACATAAGTTGGAGTCATCTGAGAGGAGGGAACCTCAATTGAGAAAATGCCTCCGTAAGATCAACTGTGGGCAGGCCTGGAGGCCGTTTTCTTTCTTTTTTTTTTTTTTTTAATTTCTGTTTTATGTGTTTATATGTTTTGCCTGCAAGCATGTCTGTGCATCACATGGACTTCCCCAATGCCTGCAGAGGCCAGAAGACATATCATACCCTGGAACTGGAATTACAGTTGTGAGCTGCCATGTGGGTGCTGGGAATTGAACTCAGGTCCTCTGGAAGAGCAGCCAGTGCTTTTTAAACATTGAGTCATCTCTCCAGCCTGGAAATTTATTTTTTTTTTTTTAAGCCAGGGTTTCTCTGTATAACAGCCCTAGCTTCCTGGTACGTGCTTTGTAGACGGGCCTCAAACTCACAGAGATCCACCTGCCTCTGCCTCTTGAGTGCTGGGATTTAAGCCATGGGCCACCATACCGGTGAAAATTTTCTGAATTAATGATTGATCAGGGAGGGTCCAGCCCATCGTGGGTGGTCCTGGGTTCTGTAAGAAAGCAGGCTGAGGAAGCAAGTCAGTAAGCAGCACTCCTCCATGGCCTCTGCATCAGCTCCTGCTTCCAGGTTCCCTGTTTGAGTTCCTGCCTGGCTTATCACAGGAGACTGTGACTGGGTATATGTAACCAAATGAACCCTTTCCTCCTTCCTGCTTTTGATTATGTATGTTTCATCACGGCGGTAGTTAGTAATCCTCAGACAGTCCCGCATCCCACGCTTGGACGTTGATACTTCTGGCCAATAAGTCTTGGACCTAAGAGGGCAGTTCAACTTCGGGCAGGGAGAGATTGGCTCTCTGCCCACCCGTGATATGAGTATTCAGACCTGGCGAGGTGTGAGAGATCTGGCTGATCGTCCCTGTTGCTGTGCTTCACTGCCGCTCTTCCCTGTTGCTCCCCCCACCCCGCCTGTGTCCCCGCCCCCATTGAAGATATAAAGCCCAGCCTGGTTCACAGACTTCAGCCACATTCCCCCTGACCCTGCCACACAGCTCCATGGCCCAGTGTGGGAGGACGCTGGTGGCCGCAGCCCTGGCGCTGCTCTTGCTGCTCCTGCCGCCAGCCCTTGCGTGGTACAAGCCTGCGGCGGGACCCCACCACTACTCGGTGGGCCGCGCCGCAGGGCTACTGTCCAGCTTCCACAGGTTCCCGTCCACGCGACGCTCGGAGTCCTCAGCACTCCCCGTCGGAACAGGACCCCTACGCTTGGAGATGCACTCCAGCCTAAGGAGCCTTGTGAGTGCAAGCAGGTGGTGGGTGGCGGGAGCTGGTGGGGCAGGGGCGGGCCCTCAGCCTCCACCGCCTACCCAGGCCCTGTGTGTCAAAGAGGTGACCCCGAACCTGCAGAGCTGCCAGCGGCAATTCAACAGCCCAGGGACTTTCCAGTGTAAGGCGGACGTCTTCTTGTCGCTGCAGGAGGCTGAGTGCCAACGGCCTGCACCCTGAACCCCAACCCAAACCTCGACTGGCTGTGGTGGGTGAACCCCGTGCCCAGTCTTGCTTGATGCTTGAAGCAGTGCCGGCCCTGTCATGTGGGTTGGCGCCTGTGGCCCCCTAACCCTATCACACTCCATATCAAATGGCTAAATGAATAAAGAAGCAAAGCTGTCTCTGCTGAGGGTTGCTGGTGAAGGTAAGCACAGACACTGAGATGTGCTCCTGTGAGTGGGTGATGGGCTGAGCAGGCGCCGGGGCCACCGCTTGGTTTCCCAACAGCATGCCCTTCTCTGGCCAGGCTGGGTCTTTCCCTCTTCTGCAAAGCCAGAACAGGTATAGCGCCCCCCCCTCCCCCCGGCCCCCACTCCACAGGTGACCCTCTACTTAATTAACAGGCACTGAGGAGGATAGACAGTTCTTAGCAGGTCCAGAGGAAACAACCCCCAGAGGATCCTCAGGCCCCTACCATCCCGTCCCTCAAAGTCCTTCAGAGTCACGCATAACAGTCCAAGTTCACAGGCTCTTTTAGGAAGTCCTGCTTTTTTGGGTCCTGCCTCACCTCAGGTGACTCTCCTGCTTCTGGGATTCCTGCTGCTCCCAGCCCTAACATGTCTGTCTGCCACCCTTTAAAGTCCCTCCAAAAGACCTTCAAGTACTTAAGCACATAGCTACTGTGTGTTCAACAAATTAGAGGACAAGAAGTCGGGTATGCGGATCTAGAGCAAGGATATAACTAACTGCACAGGAGTCCTTAAACCCATCCACAAAGCTGGGTACAAGCCTGGCCTGGCCTCCTTTCAGGCCTCACAGATCTGGGCCACCCTCCCCCAGACCCCCAATTCCCTGAGGGCGAGAGGGACTGTAAGGCTCAGTGGCCTGCCTGGCTAGCCCCTCACATATTCTGGGTCACAAAGCCAAGTAGGCAGCGGACTTGGGTTCTGCCTCTGGCTGCTGCTTTTTTTGCCCTGCCTTCCCTCCAGCCCAGAGCAAACACTTCCAGGTGCCAACTTCAGTACCTGAGCTCTGGTCTGAGAAGCCCTGAGCCTGCCGTTTAGGGCATCGTCTTCTCCATGGTGCTGTCACCAGCCACACCTCACTCAGAGCCATGGGTGGCACATAGACACCTGCCTGTGCAGTGTTCCTCTGAGGACCAGCTCCAGTCTAGGCAGCAGCACACTCAGGTGGCTTCCTTGATCTGAGACTGCTCAGGGTATTCCACAGCTCAGGGATCCTAGTGTGGGCACCACCCCATTCCTAGGGTAGGCAGTAGGGTTGAGGTGAGGAATGCTGAGCACCACCCAGGCTGGAAGTATGTGTGCCCCTCCTCCAGATCCTGACTCTAGGTCTGAAACATTACAAAGGCTCTCCTGTCTCAAAGGGAGGAGAGAGGGCAGGTCTACCTGCTTCAGCAGTTGAAGAGGGCAGGCATGGGATAGGAAAGCACCACCAGAATCCTTGTTTAGGAGAAGCCAGGGCTTCACCATTCTTGTCAGCTGCTTCAGCATTGAGCCAGTCTCCCTGACAATCAACCACCAAGAGGCAGCTCTAGGAGCCTCAGCAACTGCTGGACTCCAAATACACATGCTAGGTTGCCAAGATCTAGACCCTGTGGTGTATAGAAGAGCCAGGGGCATGTGCACAAGCCACCCAACTTCCTGGCCTGGATCATTCTCCCTTTCTTAAAAGAATTCTTGCTGTAGATGGGTTTCCTGCTTCTTCCCAGGGCTAGGAGCCCACGTCCCACGTCCCACTAGGTTTTATTCAGTTGAGCCAAAGAGATTTACATCAGTCACCGAGTTACAAAATGAGGACCAGAAGTCTGTGCCGAGAACAGTCAAGCTGGCCCAGTCGTCAGGGTAAGTGCATCTTCTAGGAATCAGGAATGGGGTGCTAGAACGTGCCCCAAAGTAGAGGGTACCCACTTGTAGGGTGACACAAAACAAGAGGTCCCCAAAGTCATCCCTCTGTACCTTTCACCAAAGCTGGGTGGGCAGATATGCAGCTTCCAGTCAGGCAGAGGGGTGTCCCCGGGCGAGACTGGGTCAGCAGCAGTTGGGACTGTGGATGCTAAGGACACACAGCAACCAACACTCCTGCTGTCACGGGTGCCCTCTGCTTATCCTGTCCACTGGGCTGCTTCACCTTGCTAGCCACCCTCTCTGAGCAGCTCAGTGGAAAGGACTGAGTCTACTGCAGGACAGGCGGTGCCTCCCTCCAGCAAGGCCAGCTTCCTTTGGAATTGTGTGAGCTGACACCAAGACACAGAAGCAGAGCAGGGCAGGGAGAGAAGAGATGGGCACAGGGCAAGGGCATGAGCGATATCCTCCAGGTCAGAAGCTAGTCAGTCTCCCCTGCAGGCTGTGCCCCCTGCTGCCTCATGGCCTCCAGAAAGGCCAATTCCTTGGCTTCCTTCTTCTGATTCCGGGCTTCGTACTCCAACCTGGGCCAGACAGGTATAAACTGGGCCTTTCCAATACTGAGAGTTGCCCACTGCCAACCCAGCCAGAGTGGGTGGGGAACACACCTGTTCTTGATAATCCTTTGCACAATCAGGTCTGTAGTGAGGTCGCTGCCACTGTCAATCTGACGGAAGATTCCTCTTCTCTTGGGCTCCTGGAGGCCTCAATGCAAAGAGAAGAGGGAGGTGAGAAACCTCCTGACTACAAAAACACCCCGGGTGCCCCTCCACCCATGGGAGGCCAATACCAGTGAGGATGGTTGTTCCTGCTTCCCAGAGGCAGCCCAGGCCGGAGCAACCCACCTGGTAGGGGTCAGAGCCATCCCTGTCAGGTACAATTTCTGTCTTCCCATGACAGACTAGGTCCACCTGGTGGGAGGAAGCAGGGTCAGGAGGCCTCCTCAGAGAAGCTATGCCACCACTGACGACTACCTAGGCTAGCCCAGACCTAGGAAAACCAGCCCTGGCTGACCCAGGCAGGATCCTCGAACCCTGGCATCATGTTCCGCTCAGTTAGAGAAGCCTCACCTTGAAGTGACTCAGGAGCTCTGCTGTGACCGAGTATGGTGCCCCAATCACCACTTCTGAAACATACTGCAGAGACAGGCAGCAACTCACTCAGTCCTCATTCTGGCGAGCCAGGGGTAGAGGGTGGCAGAGAAGGCCCCAGGGGAGCCAGCTGGGATGGGGCAACACAGCAGGGGCCAGTGGGCAGAGGGAATCCTCAGACTCCTCAGCAGGGGAAAAAAACTACCAACAGGGCCCAGCCACCTTCCACCCACCTTACCGGGCAGGTGGATGCCCCTGCCCTGGCTCAGGGAAACATTGCTCCCAGCCCACTCACCCGGCAGGCCAGCACACTGAGAGTCCGCTCGTGCAGGTTCATGATGGGGTAGTTCTTGCCCTTGTATCGGTTTACTTCCTAGGGCCAGGAGTTTGGCTCAGCTAATGAACAGTGCCCTCCCTCCCAGCTGGCCTTCCTGGGCAGAAGCTGGGAGAGGTGCCCCCTCTCACAGGAACACCCTAGGCAGGGCTGTCCTGGACTCCAGAAGAGAACCATGCTTGCCTTCACTAGACACCTGGAGCCTCACTCCTTCAGAGGCCACCTGTGCCCAACACTGACCCCAGCGAGGCCCCTTGAGGGATCCCATGGCCCATCAGCTGATGGGGTGCTGAGAAGCAAGCAAGTAGAAAGGCAGAGACCTGGTCAAAGTGTAGGCCAGCGATGATGTAGGGCCTCTTGGCTAGCTTATGCACCTTCTCTAGGAAGTCCACGTGCCCGATGTCTATATCCGGATTAAGAAGCAGTAACTAGCTGTGTATGATGGTGTTTTCCTGTATACCCAGTACTTGCATGGTGGAGGCAGGAGCATTGCAAGTTCTAGGTCAGCCTGGACTACACAGGAATATTCTGTCTCAAAAAAGCAAGACCTGGGATTGTAGCTCAGCAGTAGATCAGTTGTTTCAGATACAGAGCCCTGGGTTCCATCCCCAACCCAAGGGGGGTAGTGGGGAGAGGCAGCAGGAATGGGCTAGGAAGGGAGGGGCTCTGTCCCCTGTCCTCAACAGCATGTACCCAAGGGACTCCTTGCCATTTTCCCTGATGAGGGCTATACCCGCTACAACCCAGCTCAACCCTGGAGCCTTGGCGTCTATGGGTTCCACTCTGTGGCATGAATGTGGGGCAGCAGAGGCCCTAAGAGGATACGGAACAGGTCAAAGGCACCGGCCACGTAGATGACTGTCTCTCCAGGCTGGGGCTCCTTCCCAGAAGCAAACTGGATGATCTTCTGGGATGTCTGTAGAAACTGGGACACCCCTGTCCAGGGGTTCTGCCCCCCAGGACACTATTAGCCAAGAGAAGGAACCAGTCAGCGGTAGAGGCCTCTATGTGTGCCCCTCACCCAGCACCCTCCCCAGGGCCACTCTTCTGAGCCCAGGGCTCCCTGTGCCCCTGTCATAGGTGTGGGTGATGGGAGCATGTACAAAGAGCATCAGAGGCTGCGAATAACCCAGCAGCACGCTGGCTGTGGGCTCTGTCCAGGCAGGCCCAGGGGCAGGGGCAGGGACACACCATGGAAAGCCAAGCAGGACCACTGTAGCTAGCAGGACTGTGGCTCCACCCGGTGGCCACAGCAGATACTGCAGTCAACACCAGCTCTGCCTGGCAACACACCACCAGGAGTAGGCGCAGAGCCCAGTGGCCAGCAGACACAGCCCTCTGAGGGACCCGGCACCCTGAGGCCACCATCTGGTCACCTGGGAGGAGACTTCTGAGGAAAGTGTGTCCCCGGCAGGTGTCGGGTGAGGGGGCTACAAAGGGAGAGAGGGCCAGGCCATTTGGTTAGATGCCACCTGTAGGTGGGCAGTCCTTGTTCCTCCTCCAAGAAGTGGCTGCTGGGACTGGCCACCTCTTGCCTGTCCTCCCTCCCAGCATCCACTAGCTGGCCAAGCCTGGTAGTCAGTTCCTGGTCAGCACTGAGAAAGAGAGGGAGGAGGGCAGACAGTGATGCTCTGGGTCAACCTTTCCCCATGGGAAGCCTAAGGTGGGTGGATGGAGAGTGCTGTGTGGTGGCTAGTCAAATGTCAGCTGTATTTCCAGAGTGGCCTCTGCAGCCAGGCTGTACTCACCTTGCCAAAACTGTCAGCATATTCCCGATACTCAGAGGACATCTCCTGCACACAAGGGCAAGAGACTAAGGGACCGTGCCCTCCTGACTGCCAACCCTGGGACCAGCACACCACAGCCCCAGAGCCCAGTGACAGGATGGTCAGAGAGAGAAACAGGATAGACCCAGGGTGGTTAGGAGGTGTCCCCCCCTGCTGTGTCCTCAACCCAAGGGCCATGTCCCAGACCCCATTCCTTTGGACTCACCTGGCTGCTATGGTGGGCCTTGGTCACCAGCAGCATGCGACCCACGAGGTCTGTGGTGGACACACCCTGGGTGCGTTTGCACTCTCTGGGGCAGAGGTAAGGTGGAGGTTTTCATCCAGGATACACTCCTGAGGTTCTGCTATAGGCGGAACCCACCTGAGGGACACGACCCTAACCCAGTCCCCCCACAACAGAAAACCAGACTGGGGCAGGAACAACGGGCCCATATCAGTGATTCAGCTACTCAGTGTAGCACCAGGGAGTAGGCAGGCCACATTTGGGACACAACAGCTCCGGTTCCCATTCTGACATTGAACCCTCTGGCCTCTCTGACACCCAGAGCCCTATACCCTGCTATACATGATCTGCCAAGGGAATTCCAGGCTGCTCTGTCTTCTGTAGGAACCACTGGCCACAGCTGGCTCTTTAAATCACAGTTAACTAAAATAAAAAGCCAGTGCTCCAGGGGCACCAGTGACACTACTGAGTCTATGGATGCCCTACCAACAGTGGTGGCCAAGAATGCTGCCATTTGTGCAAAGCTCTGGCGGGCCGCGCTGCTCAGAAACTCTGGCTGGCCACACAAAGGTCACCCCACAAGCATTCCTTCCTGTATCTTCCAGTCCCAACTGTGGGCCCAAATGCCTTGCAGGCTACTTCAAAGCAGTAATGAGAGCTAGGAAGGGATCCACTTGAGTATCACGGGACCTACCTGTACCTCCCAGCCTGCTTTACTTCCTCATAGGTATCTCGGCCATCTACTGTCAACGTGATGTCATCTAGGGGTGACATGCACACAGAACAGGATTTGTTTTTGGTTGTTTTGAGAGAGGATCTTGCTATGTAGCCCAGGCTGTCCTGGAACTTTTGTTTTGTTTTTCGAGACAGGGTTTCTCTGTGCAGCCCTGGCTGTCCTGGAACTTGCTTTGTAGACCAGGCAACTCAGAGATCTGCCTACCTCTGCCTCCCAAGTGCTGGGGTTAAAGGCTTGCACTACTATCACCCACCTGACCTGGAACATTTAACGTCCCTGTTCAGCCTCCCCAGTACTAGGATGATATGTATGCGCCATCACACTGGGCTCATAAACAAGGATTCTTAGCTCAGAGTACCCTTGGGTAATGGACCCAGAGCGTTCTTGTGTCTGCATAGGATGAGGATCCCTCTATCCTGAGATGCTGTCAGCTGTCACCTGGTCTGATTGAGCCCAGCCCCCATCTCCAGGCCCCGCCCACTCACTGCCATGAACACAGAAGTCACAGTTGTACTTGTCCAGTGTCTCCAGTGTGGTGACGTAAGGAGCAGCGGGTACCACCTCATCCACCCACTTGATGGCTTGTACCATCTTGTACCTCTCCTCCTGGGTAAACACTGGAGGCCCCTTATGCTTGGCAATTTCCTCTAGGGACAGAGAAAAGAAAAAGGACAAAACAAGACAATTGATGTCCAGCTCCAAAGCCCAGTGGGAATAACCACTCAAGTGCAATGGTATGTAGTGGTTCATTTCTGCCAGCCGTAGCCCACAAGGCAGGACCCCATGTACTGTCCTCTAGCCAGCATGTGTGCTCAGGGCATCTGCTAGTTAACAAGGATGGCCTATAACCACGAAAACCCATCAGTCTCTTCTGGTCTCAGAAACCAGGGTAGGGGTGGACAACACAGCTGAGGAAACTGACCAGTGCTGCCACAGCTCTCTATAGCTGGGACTAGGCTGGCTTACTAACTGAACTCTGAGTCCCCACTGTGCTCTGGGAAAGGATACAGGGATCATTCTGCCACCCCCACCGCCTTGCAGGCCTGGTCAGTTAGAGCAGGTCCCAGGCACAGCAACCCACACCTTACCATCCGTATGCACACCCACGATGAGGTAGTCCCCCATGGCCCGTGCCTGGCGCAGCTGATTGGAGTGACCATAATGCACCATGTCATAGCTGTGAGGACAGACAGGACAGTCAAGTCCTGTACTGATCTTGGCAGGAAACTGGGGGCCTTGTGCAGGACACAGCTTTGGTCCTTTGGAAGCCCCCTGGGAAGCCCCTATGGGGGTTATTAAACCAAACCCCCAGGTGTTGGGTTTACAGAGGGAGAGTTGGTTCTCACTTGTCCATACCCTACATACTGGACTTAGGGATGGCAACAGTGGCAAAATCAGGGACAAGCCCTGGTAAGGTCCTGAGAGCTGGTGAGTTTCCAAGACAGTTGTTCACTGGCAGATGTGTAGCCATTTCAAGCTGCTGCTCCCGGCTCCCTCCTCCCGAGATAGGGCTTCTCTGTCCCGGAACTCACTTTGTAGACTAGGCTGGCCTTGAACTCACAGAGATCCATTTGCCTCTGCCTCTTGAGTGCTGGGATTAAAGGCCTGTGCCACCACTGCCCGGCTCTGTTCCCCCGCCCCCCCAGGACAGGGTTTCTCTGTGTAGCTTTTGGTGTCTGTCCTGGGTCTCGCTCTGTAGACCAGGCTGGCCTGGAACTCACAGAGCTCTGCCTCCCAAGCGCTGGGATCAAAGGCGTGCGCCACCACCACCTGGTCTGGATCTGTTCTTTTTTCAGAAGATAAGATCTCAGGTAGCCCATGCTTTCCTCAAACTCACTGTGTAGCCAAGAATGACCTTGAACTCCTGACCCTCCTGACTCCACCTGCTGGGATTACCACCAAAACCCTTCTATTTGAACGCCAGGGAATAAATGCAGGAGTTTGTACATACCAGGCAAGCATTTAACCAACTGAGCTACATCCCCAGCCCACAAAATAGAAGAGCTTGTCCAGGATTTGAACGTGGGATTTCTTGCACCCTAAGCAAGAATTATATTCCCAGATTGACAAGCCACACTCAAACTTTGAAACAAGAAAAGAAAACAGTCCTGAGTTAGGAGCACACTCCATTCTACTGGAGTCAAGTAGACAGTTCCCCACCCCCATCCACATGGCCTGGCTTAGCTCTCTGAGAGAACAAGTGCCTGTCACCTGGTTCTGGAGCTTTTATCCTCAAATCTAGGTCTGGCCCTGACTACACTGTCAAGGTCAAAGCTACCCAGAACCCAGCAACATGCTAGGCACTGAGGGTGTACCAGTGTACACTGGGACCACCTGTATCCTTCTCCATGGGCCAAAGCTGGGCCAGTGTCTCTGTTCAGTTTCCTCCAGAACTCTAGCTGGGTGTCATCAGGTGACCTGAGCAGCCCCTTCTAGTCACACAGTACAGGGTGGAGGCAGGAAAACAGACAACCCTGACAGGCTCAGGCACCACGGTAATTCTGGGCCAGCCCTTGTGCCCACTAGACAGGCTGGGCAAGATCAGAGGTCAGAGTCTGCATCAGGGATTATGGTACAGTATTGTGGCTGGACCAAGGTCATAGTCCACTGACACGAAGTCAAAGCCACTGCTGGTGACTCAGGTGCCAAAGAGCATAAGGGGGCTGAAGCTGTAGTTCAGTGGTGGAGCACTTGCCCAGCATGTACAAGGCTATGGATCGCATCCTCAGGACCCACCAA
>CABHPQ010103038.1:9454-21967 GCA_902168405.1 Peromyscus aztecus
AAAGACTGGATATCCAGCAGTAATTATTACTCTTGTCAAGTCTATATAATTCCCAAGTTGGGAAGAAATAAATAATAAACAAGCAAAATGTATTGTACAACAACTAGGGAATCTGGAGGAAAATAGTCAGGGTAGGAGGAGTTCAAGCAAGAGATGTAGGTGATCAGAGAGAACACTGTTACTGCTTCTATAGTTTTCATTTTCGTTCCCGCTATCAGAAATCCGGATAACGTGTGTGTGTGTGTGTGTGTGTGTGTGTGTGTGTGTGTGTGTGTGTGTGTGGTGTGTACGTTGTGGTCGTGAATTTTATTTTGTCATTAGTCCATAAATTGTATAAAGTGGACTTGGTGATTTTTCTTTACCACATTATCAAAGTGTACATCTTTTTTCATTACATACAATCTCACTAGGAATTTGATGACTGAGATTTGTTTTGTCCTCACAGGTATCTCTTGGTGGAGTCTTAATTTAGACTTACAAGTTAGGAACAAATTATTTTTGGAGTTGATTGTAGTTTTATGTTTTTATGATACATTTCTTGTTGGGTATTTCAAGTTATAGAAAAATAGGACAATTATAAGCATCCATATGTTTGTATATATATATATATTATGCATATAAACATATATTTAGTTTAAAAGCATATATTTATGCCCCTACAATTCTGGAGAGTGAAAATCTGAGCTCACGTCACTGACCACACTCAGGCCCTCAGAAGGGTCTTTTTAGGAAAATTACATTTTTAATACTATTTTTGTTATTTTTTGAGGATTTTATGTGATACATCTTGATCATGTTAAACCCCTCAACTCCTCCCATATCAGCTCTCACCTTTCTACCCTCCCAAGTTTGAGTTGGCATTTTATAACTGCTGGGAGAGAGAGTGTCAGCCTTCTTTAATAACATGAGCCTTGATCATTTGACCCTCCATGTCCCATTCCCACCAGCAGTTGGGCAACACACACTGGACTTGATGGGGGCGGGGGAAGTAGTACAATAATATTTTGGCAATAAAATAACTTCCTTAGGAATTGTCTTGACTAGAGAACACAAACAGAGCCTCATGAAAAGAACTGTCTGCCCTGACCTTGTTAATTTTCCATGTCAGGAGAATTTTCTTTTTCGCTACTTCTCTGGAAATTACCCCTGTAAATCCTCAGCATTAGAATTTGACTCACAATTTTCTAGAGACAACTAAGTTCTGAAGGGAAAAAGACAAAGACAAATTGAGATGGGGGTAGATTTATAGGTCTGGCTCTAAAAGTTGACATGCTGTATGTTATTCCAAAACAAGTCAGAGATACCACACTTGGAAGGACAGATTTGTTTAAGGTATCACCACTGACAGTTCTCTAGATGCAGAAGCAACATTAATGCTTCACTCCTGGGTCTGGTGATCTCTTGGTGCTAAAATGCTTGCCTCACATTCGACTAACTAGTGCTGCTAAAACAAAAGAAAAACTACAAAAGAGAGAGAAAAAAGAAAATGTCACATCTAATTGCCAAACAGCAAAGTCACCTTTTGTTCTTTGGTTCAGCCTCTAAAATATGAGACAAATTTTAAGAGGTGACCTTGTTAAGTTAGCATCATTACCCTCATGTGTATCTTTATTAAAGATCAGAACTTGTTCCTGAGTTATTTGTTTAATCACTTCACTCTTATGTGTTTTTAATGAAAAATGTCACAACATAAAATTGCAAGCAAAATCATATGTGCTTTGAGAGTTATAGTTCAGCAAAGTAGTTTCTTCTGTATGAAAAGTTCACAGACAAAAGGAATGCTAACCTCAGACCCAACTGTGGTGTTTGTGCAATGGTAAGTGTGTCAGCCTAACTCTGTTTATGCAATACTGACAGTGTATTTATGAAATAATTAAATTTCAAAGGTCTTTATAAACCTTAACATTTCTCCTTTTATTATGATTTTTTAATCCTAGGTTTCTCGGGGCCAGACTCAAAGATTATTTTCTTAGTACCAATTTGTCTTTTCTTTGTATTCCTTTTATTACTTCTCTGCCTGATTGTGGAGAAGGAAGAACCTGAACCACCATTGGTAAGTTGTTAAAGGTTATATCATGTCTTAAACAGTAGACACACAAACATAATGCATTCAGAATTCATAGTCTTGCATTATTTTCATAGTACCAGTTTATCTTTTCTTTGTATTCCTTTTATTACTTCTTTGCCTGATTGTGGAGAAGGAAGAACCTGAACCGACATTGGTAAGTTGTTAAAGGTTATATCATGTCTTAAACAGTAGACACACAAACGTAATGCATTCAGAACTCATGAACCTGCATTTTATACTTTTGCCTGCTCACTATGAGGTACAATTGATACTATACACATTATGATGATATCATCAGAAAATAGTAATCCAAATTTGATACTAGAAAGCCACATTTGGGGGAGTGGTGGTGAATTTTGTCAAAATGGAAGGGAAATCTAGAACATGAAATGTTACAGATCTGTAGATTAGAAAACAGTCCAGGGCTTGAACTCCAGGAGACAAACAGGATCGGGAGGGGGAAAGGTGACATGGGTGTCGGGAACTTGAAACAGCTGGTCACACACATTTCCAGCGAAAACAAGGAGGAATAAATGTATTCGTGCTTACCATTCAGCTTACCTTCTCCAGTCTTACACAGCTCAGGACACAAGTCCAAGTAACCGTGCCTCTCACAATGGGATGGGTCTTCTTCCCATGTCAGTTAATGGAATTAAGATAATCTCTCACAAATGTGAGCACAGGTCAACCTGACCTGGAAAATCTCTCATTGAGACCCCCTTCCCAGATGATTTGAAGTTGTGCCAAGTTGATGCTTAAAACCAACTATGATGTAGACTTTAAGGAAAAACTGTGTTTGGAGAAAAAGATCTTAATACTGTGTGCTGTAAAGATAGAACTGGTGATACGCAGGTGTTATGTTTCACTTCTCTGCTTGTTATATTCTGAGTTGTTAATATTAGTGAAATTGTATTCTTAATGATTTGTTAGTGATGGAGTTCTTTTTGTATTTCAGAGCTTCCATATGGATCTGAACAAGGAAGCTTATTCTTACGAAGAGACCCTCTGTTAAACTACCCCTTTCCAGGCACAGAGCCACCCAGAATGAGCCATATTAAACTCATTTTCTCTTCAAATTTCAAATACATCTTATTGCAAAAACAGTGTTTGTCCTGATATTATTGGGTTATTGATCAAGGGCTGGTTATGTATATCAAGTTGGCTTAGCATGTGATAGTCCTGACTCAGCCTTTCAAGTACTGGTGTTGCACATGTGTGACACATGCTCATCTTCATTATTGCATTTAGGTACACTTTATGGTGCACCAACCCTTAGCAGATAGTAAACTTATATTCTAGTCATCACTTTGTTTTCACATAAATATATGGTGAAGATTCTCTATGTAGAGAAATCAAGAGATGGGTCGGATTTTATTCAGTGTTACACTGATAAAATAACATCATCTTGCAACTTGAACTAACCTAAGGAGATACTGCCAAATCTAGGAAGATGAGATTTCATGGTTTTGTGGACTGTTGTTTTAAATTGAATTCTGGGTGAAAGTATTCACCACAAATAAGAATGAAGGAAGCTTTAAATACACCCCCAGTTCTGTGAGTATCCCGTTTTACAAAAGAAAAAGATGCTATAAGACTGAAAATTATGAAGTGCCCAGGGACTATACGTGAAAAGTTCAGAACCTATGCACAACATAGTAAAAACATGGGAATCCCCTGTATTAGTTATAGGTAACCTTTCATTTAAAAATATTATTATTTGTGCACGTGCACACGCGCATGAGCGTGCGCACGTGCACACACATGTCAAAGATCTCATGTGGAGTTTCAAGGACAACTTTCAGGAGTCAGTTCTCTCCTCCCACCCTGGGACTTGAGGCTCACACTAAGGTTGTTGGGCTAGCATAGCAAACTCCTTTACTTGCTAAGATTTTTGTTGCCTTGTGTTTCTTCATTTTTGTCAGTGTTATGGTTTGTGTGGGTCTCGGGTGTGCAAGAGGGGGCTGACAGGTCAATGATCATATCCGAATTTAGTAATATTTTAAAAGCACATCCCAAAGGTAAATAACTTAGCCTCCTTGGTGTAGTAGACAATTTTTAAAATATGTATGGAATAATAGACTGCAATTTTCAATCAAGAATCAAGTCTCCTTTCGATTAATTTTTATGCAATGTTATTCTAAGTAAAGTGTCCTCTGGGAGCATATTATTATTCTCTACTCCAGACCTACCCAGAAGTTTATATTTGAACAGCATTCTTCAGGGATTCATGTACATACTCAATATTAAAGTACTGATATCTAAGTGTTATAGAATGATAGTTGCTGAGGTCATTTAATGGAGAGGGAGGTTAACATAATTGTGACTTCCATTGTGGCTGATCCTCTCTTAAATGAGAAAAACTGCTAAACCTGACTTGTAAACCCAAATACCATTATTTAGACTAATTCTCATCGGTGATAGCAGGCACCATAATTGAGTATAAATTCTTTTTTTATACAGAAAATATTTATACAAAGATCAAGATCATTAACCATAAAAAGTTCACATTTTAAGTGTAAGTTGATCATTAGATCGTTTCCTAGGATCCGTGTTAGGGTGACGGGAAGTGTGGGGAAGAGTTTCTGTGTAAAAACACAGGGCAGTGCCTAGGGCTTGTGGTGGGACTTGAGGGCCTATGAGGTTAGGGGGCTCTGGGAACTGCAGAGAGCAGGAAGAGAATGAATGTGAGGTCGAAGGGAGCTGATGGTTGGGATGCTTGGCCCATTGCACCTGGGCAACTTTCTCCATAAAGCACATACCCTAGTTGAAAGTTGGTGTCATGTGGATTATATAAATTTTCTTCATTAAAAATATGCGATAATAATTTCAGGTAAAGCTGGTTGTAGTAATTAGTAAAGAGAGAGGAAAGGTACTCTTGTCAGAAAGTTTTCAGTTGTATAACTGTTCTATATAGTTCTATAACCTAGAGAAAAACTACTCGGCTTTGTAGTTGAAGGTAGGTGATGGCTTCCTGTTGCCAATTTGGAGGCATATAAATATAACCAGAGATCATTAAAGCTAGTGGTGTGGTGTAGAAACTAAAAACCCAAACTCATATATGCAAATACTGATAAAAATTGGATTACAGAATGCTGTGGGATGTTCTGTATGGCAAATGTGTTGCTAATAAGACACTGATTGGCCAGTGGCTAGGCAGGAAGTATAGGCGGGACTAACAGAGAGAATAAAAAACAGGAAGGCGGAGGGAGTCTCGGCCAGCTGCCAGCCAGGACAAGCAGCATGTGAAGATGCCGGTAAGCCACGAGCCACGTGACAAGGTATAGATTTATAGAAATGGATTAATTTAAGCTATAAGGACAGTTAGCAAGAAGCCTACCACGGCCATACAGTTTGTAAGCAATATAAGTCTCTGTGTTTACTTGGTTGGGTCTGAGCGGCTGTGGGACTGGCAGGTAAAAGAGATTTATCCTGACCGTGGGCCAGGCAGGAAAACTCTAGCAACAACAGAATAAGTAAAATGTCTAGTTATGTGAAGTAAAAGGTATAATGAAACTATAGCCTAGATATTTTGCTTCAGTGAGTCCAGGTACTTAGATAATAAACAGTTGATTTGTCTGAAACATTGGTTGACTTTCAGAACTTCCAAAACAAATGCCAATTCTTCTTCATTCTAATAGTTATTGATTAAAGGAGGTTACTCTGCACTAGGAAACCTCTTCACTGTGTTTGCTGTTGATGAAGGGCTCAAAGTTCCAGTCTATTAATTGAAATTCATTTCTCTTTGTATTTCTTCTTCTGTCATACATACATCCCCGCCCCAGTTCACCCTCCTTCCACTTCTTCCAGTACCCCCTCCCCCAGCTCTGACCTCCCTTTCCCCCCAGATCCACTCTTCCATTTCCCTTCAGAAAAGAGCAGGCCTCCCAAGGATATCTACCAAACACGGCCTAACAAGTTATAATAAGACTAGAAACAAACCCTCATATTAAGGCTGGAGGAGGCAACCCTGTAGGAGGAAAAGTGTTGAAAAAGCAGGCAAAAGAGTCAGAGACACCCAGACTCCCACTGTTAGGAATCCCACAGGAACCCCAAGCTAAACAATTACAATATACTTGCAAAGGACCTGGCACAGGCCCATGCAGGCTCTGTGATTGCCCCTTCAGTCTCTCTGAGCCTCTGTGAGCCCTGCTTAGTTGATTCTGTGGGCCGTGTTCTCCTGGTGTCCTCGACCCCTCTGGTTCATCCAATCCTTTCTCCCCCATCTTCCACAGGATTGCCTAATGTTTGGCTTTGGGTCTCTGCATCTGCTCCTATCAGGTGCCAGAGGAAGCCTCTCTGATGATGATGATCAGGCTAGGTACTGATCTATCTATAAGTATAGCAGAACATCTTTAGGAATTATTTCATTTTTTTTGCCAGTCATGTTTGGTTCTACCCTTAGGTCTCTGGGCCATGCAGCTTCTGGTTCCTGGCTATCCAGGCAGTGTCGGGCATGGGCTCCCTCTCGTGGTGTGGGCCTCAAGTTAGACCAGTCATTGGTTGTCCACTCCCACAAGCTCAGAATCACCATTGCCCCAGCCTGTCTTGCAGGCAGGATAGGTCAAAGTTTTGCAGCTGGGTTGGTGTCCCCATCATACCAATATAAGCCTTGCCTTTTACAGAAGATGGCCAGTTCAGTATCTGTATCCTCCCTTATTAGGAGTCCTAGATAGGGTTACCCTCACAGGTTCCAGGAAGTTTCCACTGCCCACCTATTCCAGTCTTCTCTCCCAGTACTCTCTCCCTCCACCCCTCCTTCCCCCTCCTGATCCTTCCTGTTCCCATCCCCATCTGTTCCCACCTCCCTGGAGAGGGGAAATAAAATAGAACAGATCAATTTAAATTCTTAATCTTTAGAGAGGAGGTTCCAGATCATTTGAAAAAACACTTTCAGATTGGTGGCAGGATTATCTCTGTTGACCTATGCTGTCAAAAAAAAAAGTAACAGTTGAGTAATATTTAAAAACCAAATTAAAAACCTATGGTAACTCTGATAAAAGCTTGCAAGAAGCTGACACACATTTACTTACAAAAATCCAACTGATTCTTAGAACACTAAGAGTTTGTAGCTTTTGAGCCTTCTTTATCCAGTTTTACCACAGAAAAATGGAAACTCTTAGTGGGTGAGTGCAGCCTATAACACTGGGCTTACTTTATCCCAGCTGCCAGTAGAGGACTAAGGTTTCTCTCCTTTGAGGCATGGTGGTAAATATTTCTCATCCTCACTCACTCTATATGGCAGATGCTGTATTATAGGAAGTGACGTCTGAGACTTCTTTCTCTACATAGGTACCACAGGTAGGATGGAAACCTTACCCCACACATAACTAGCCAAGAATGATGGTCTTTCTAAACCTTACCTAAGATGGTTTATAAGGAAAAGACTTCATACTGAGAGGTAAAGAAGAGCCAGGGAGTCTAGGGATGACTCTGTCCTGCACTAAAAGGTACAGGTGCGAGAATAATAGACTTCTGCCTCCATCCACAGAGCAGTAATAAACAATGCCTGCCAATGGTAAGAGTTAGGTTATTAGAACAGAGAGTTCTATAATGCTTCCTAAGGGGACTACCTTTATTCTGAAGCAAGAATGAGAAGACTCAAATATAAGGACCCTATTAAAATGTAGATCTTGCTGGCAAGCAATCAAGAGAAGAGTATGCTGTGGGATGTTCTGTATGTTAAATGTGTTGCTCTGATTGGTTAATAAATAAAACACTGATTGGCCAGTAGCCAGGCAAGAAGTATAGGCAGGACAAGGAGAGAAGAGAATTCTGAGAACAGGAAGGCTGAGGCAGAGAGACGCTGCCAGTCACTGCCATGAGAAGATGTTAAGATACCGGTAAGCCACGAGCCACATGGCAACTTATAGATTAATAGATATGGGTTAACTTAAGATATAAGAACAGCAAGAAGCCTGCCATGGCCATGCAGTTTGTAAGCAATATAAATCTCTGTGTGTTTACTTGGTTGGGTCTGAGTGGCTGTGGGACTGGGGGGTGAGAGAGATTTGTCCTGACCATGGGCCAGGCAGGAAACTATAGCTACAAGAGTAGCCACAATAGTGCTACCAGCAAGTGAAAACAATGGATAGTTCCTCTTTACAAACAAGAGCATCAAGCAGCTAAGAAAACCTCTCTTGATGTTAGGAAAAAACCTCAAAGACCATCCCAGCCTTAGAAAGCATTTGATTGAATTTCAATCTGGGGCTCCTGGTTTCAGAGTCAGCACGCAGGCCATGACAGAAAAGACTAGGTAGAACGGTATGGTGGGAGAAGATGTGACAGACATGTTCAGGTCTTCACGTATCAGAAAGCAGAAAGGGAACCAGAATCTGGGTAGGCTCTATCCTTCAAAACCCACCCCTAGTGATCCATATCCACCAGCTAGGAGTCCCTGGTTTCCAAAAGTTCCACAACCTCCCAAAACAGCAGTACCATATGGGAACCAAGTTCTTAAACATATGAGGCTGTCGGAAGCAACTTTACACCCAAGTCACAGCATTCACATTTATTTATATCAGTATGGATGCACACATATTTATTCTATACTTTGTGTTATCATTAAATATGTCTATATTCATTTTATTGTGTATATTGCTGCAATTTGGTAGAGACTATTTTTTTCTTCCTTTGGCATACCTCCATCCTTGTAGGTGTGTGGGGGAGTGGTCAATACTTAGGAGAATGGCATGTCAATGTTTGGCATGGTAAGGGGTTGTCACACCATTTCTAAAGTGGCATTCTTATTTTGCATTTCTATTAGAAATGGATGTGTGTCCCTGTTGCTCTATGTCTTAACAAGCAACTGATACAATTTTTTAAAAAAGATGACCATTTCTTTTCATTTGTGTCTCCTGTTACTGGAATTCAAGACCAGACTCTTGTATATGCAAGATACACTGTCTAATTTTTGGTTTTGTTTGTCAAGTTGACACAAACTAGAGACCTGGGAAGAAGGAACATTTGTTTAAGAACTGCCTTTGTTAGGTAGCCTTTGGGCAGGTGTGTGGGACATTTTCCTGACTGATTGATAGAGAAAAGGTCTAGCCCACTGTGAGTGGTCTCTTGCCTAGGTAGGTGGCCATAGGGCTATATGAGAAAGGTAGTATAGTAAGGCAGTGCAGAGGCCAGCAAGCAACATTCATTCATGATCTATGCTTCAGATTCTGCCTCCAGATTTCGGTCTTCAAATTCCTGCTTTGACTTCCCTCCACAGTGGACTGTAACCTGTAAGCCAAATAAACCCTTTCCCAGAATTGTTTTGGTCTGTGCTTTGTCACAGCAGTAGAGAAACAAGCTACCACACCAGGGAACAATTTTGCCACTGATCTCCAGGCTCTGCATAAGCATTTCGTTTTCTTGTTATATATTTTATTATTTAAGACAATATTTAAATTTATATTTTGATCATGATTTCCTCATCCCACAAAGTCCTTCCAAATCCTCTACCTGTCCTTACCCATCCAACTTTAAGTTCTTTCTCAAAAGAAACAAAAAAACAAACAAAAACCAATTCTTAGAAAGTATGTAGTTTGGCCATCCTATCACCAGGGTAGGTCTGATCGGGCTATTTCTCGACCATTGCCAGCAGTCTATTGTGGGGGCATCTCCGTGGATTTCTGTGGGCCTCTCCAGCACTCTGCTTCTTCTTATTCTCATGTGGTCTTCATCTCTCACGAACATTCCTCGTGTTCCCTCTCTGTTCTTGATCCAGTTGGGACATCCTGCTCCCCTAAGTTCTCATTCCCTCGCCCCCCGCACCTCACCACCCCCACTCACGTCCAGACTGTTCATGTAGATTTCATCCATTTCTCCGTCATTGGGCGATCCCCGTGTCTCTCCTGGGGTCCTGCTATCCAGGTAGCCTCCCTGGTGTTGTGAGTAGCTGTCCAGTCATCCTTATTCCACAACTAGTATTCTCCTATGAGTGGGTACATACCATGTTTGTCTTTCTGAGTTTGGGTTACCTCACTCAGGAGGATTTTTTTCTAGATCCCTCCATTTGCCTGCAAACCTCATGATGTCATTGTTTTCCTCTGCTGAATTGTCGTGCTAGAAACCCCATCCAGTGACTGAGGGAACTAGATGCAGATATCCACAGTCAGGCCCTGGGTGGAGCTCCGGGAGTCCAATCAGCGAGAAGGAGGAGGGTTTATGTGAGCAGGAGTTGTTGGGACCAGGGATGGATGGAATACAGGGACAAGTGGCCAAACGAACGGAAACACATGAACTGTGAACCAATGGCTGAGGGGCCCCAACTGGATCAGGCCCTCGGAATGGGTGAGACGGTTGATTGGCTTAATCTATTTAGGAGGCATCCAGGCAGTTGGACCGGGTCCTGTGCTCAGTGCATGAGTTGGCTGTTTGAAACCCGGGGCTTGGTAGAGACGCTTGGCTCACCCTGGGAGGAGGGGGCTGGACCTGCCTGGGCTGAGTCCACCAGGTCGATCTCAATCCTGGAGGAGATGGAAATGGGGGGTGGGCCGGGGGCGGGGGGGGGGGGGGGGGGGGGGGGGGGCGGGAGGAGGGAGAACGGGGGAATCTATGGCTGATATGTAAAGTTGAATTATGTCCTAAAATAAAATAAAATAAATTCAAAAAACAAACAAACAAACAAACAAAAAGAAAGTATGTAGTTATACTTGGTTTCAGTTTTATGGCTTTATTTTGAGAAGACATTAATTTTAGATCGCCACTTTTTCTAACATTTATGCTGTATTTTATCATCATTATTTCCACAAGTATCTTATTTTTAAACTTTTGTTTCAATAGAGCTAAAACTTACCAGAACTTTGCTCTTATTTATAAGTCCCTTCTTTAATTTGTTAAATGAGCCCTCTTTACGTATTTTAAGAAGGAATTGCTTTTTAATGAGAGACAGAAAGTGGGTGGATCAGGATGGGAGGGAGGTTGGGAGAAAAATGGGAGAAGAAGAGGGAGGGGAAATCTTAATCAGGATATATTATATGAGAAAAATGTCCATTTTACCCTACATCAAGTTCTTCATGCCTAGCAGCATTAATGCTGGTATGCAAATCCAATGTTTTCAAGGACCTCAACTGACCAACAGGAAATTCAGAAAAGTGAGTCAAAGATATATGAGAGTTATGATATGTGCTAGTATGCAGATAAACACAGTGAGGTATAAAATTAGACAAGAAGTCAATTCATCCCAGATTGTAGGAAAAAAATGGGTTTCCTGGAGACAGATACATTTAAAATTGAAAGTAGTGGGATAAATTGGGGCTAAACAATGGAAGGCATTGTGAAGTGTTCGGAAATTCCAAGGAGAAAGCATGTGCCGAATTGCTAAGGCAATGGCACAGGAAGATAATTTGAGGACAGGAAAGTGCCCCAATGCTTCTGAATGATGCAAGCCTGAGTATCTGTGGAGGCAAAGGGAAACAGAAATCCTTCACAAAAACAAATATAGTACTGAAATAAATAAACAAAAGCCTTTCATCCAGCAACAACAAAAACTGCTCAAAGGAAAACTTAAAATGTGCAATAATCAAAACAAGTTTCTCTATCAGTAAAATAACATCTTCATCCATATCCTTAAATTTACACTCTCTCAGTATATTAATTGCTATATAAACATGACCTTTCAAAGAATCAACTTGACTAAGGGTTTCAAAACTCGTTCTGTACAACTCTGCCACAGCGGCGTCATTGGAATGAAAGTGAATGGCACATGCAGAGCCACTAATATGAACAATTAGCCATATTATGCCTTCAGAGGATTGTATGACCTTCCAAAAGCAATCCAAATATGTAAATGTTATAGGACCCAACATGTAAACCGTGACAGACAGAGCAATTATCTAAGTCTCCATCAGACCTCACCACAACACTGATGGCCTCCTGACAGCAGGTACCGTCCTGGTGCAAGAAGGACCTGAGAGCACAGATTCCCAAGCACACCTTTCCTTTCCCATTCATGGTGCCCGTTCAATAGTCCTTGTTACGGCTGCTGACAGTGGGCACCAGACTGGCTAGCACTCTTGACCCTAAGGAAGAGGAGAGGGTCCTCCGCGTCCCTCCTCATTCAGAAAACTTGGATGTTTGCCCTGCAGCTGCATGCAGACGGGCAGGTGAGGCAACTCGGGACTGGTCAGTGCAGGCCCGAGGACAACATTCCAAGGGCCCCTCTCGAGCGTTGCTGGATTCCTGAGGCCAACTGTCACTCGAATTCTGTGTGCTTCTCCTTCCGGACATGTCCGCAGTTCTCGGAAAAGAAGAGCCTCTCTGAGAGGATACTGCTTAGATGCCGCTTGCCGTGAGTCACCATTGGCAAGTACATTCGCTGCCCCTTGAGAGGGGTGACTTCCCATTTCCGTTTTTGTTGCTCAACTAACTTACTGGCTAAATGGCCAGGCGTGTGGAGAGAGGCCAGCAAGCCTCAGCCCGGACGTTACCCTCTGACCATAGACCGCAGTTTTCCC
>CABHPQ010103041.1:1301-12211 GCA_902168405.1 Peromyscus aztecus
CAAGGCCTTAATAAATGTTCATTGTGTTAGAATTATTTTTTAAAATTTATTATTGTTGTTGTGTGTATGCTGTTTGAATGCAGGTGTGTGTGTGTGTGTGTGCCATAGCACACAATCTGAAGGTCGGAGGAAAACATTCTCAAATTGTTTCTCTCCTTCCACCATGGGGTACAGGGATTGAACTTGGGTCCTCAAGTTTGCTTGCAAGTGTTTTTTTTTACCTACTGAGACTCATCACCAGTGCTGTGTGGGGAAATTTGACCTTCAGCTGGCTGGAGACTTCACCCAGACTCTGGAGTGAGGGGATCCCTTCATTTTCATGTACGTAACTTTCTCCATCTTTCAATTCTTCCTCAGTCAGTGTCTCAAATCCCCTGAGCAAGTGTGTGTGTATTTGTATTATAATGAGTCACAGGTCAATGCCAGACACTTTCAAGTGCTGTGCACTGATGCCAGTGGCCAGATTTAGTGGGATTCTGCTAGGAGTTCCAGCCTTCCTGTTTGCCAGCCTGCTCTTCACACGTGCTGATGCTGCAGCCTTTGTGAGGCTCCCCACTTCTCTGCCCTGTTCTCCTGCTCTGTTAGTTCCATACCACACTCTCCATGACCCCATTGGTTGACATCTTTCTGTTCCAGAGTATTTTCCATCACATAAAATAATAACAGTGATTTATTATATAAATTATCTATTGTATATAATTAATATTATTACTATAATTAATAATATTGTTATTAATATGTAATATGTTCTTTATTTGAGGCAGGATAGAAAGGCGGGAAATTGTGGGGACATGTAAAGAAAAGAGTGAAGCCTTCTGCCAAGCGATAGTCAGGAATACCAGTACGATCACCAACATTTGCTGTGAAGCTAGCTAACAATGTGTATACAATACTTTTTTCTTTAAATTATTTTTATGTATTCTTTGACAATTTCAATCATATACGCAATATATTTTTACAGTATTAACCACTCATTCCTTTCTAGTATTTGTTTTATGGTGTGATGTTTTCAAATCAGAGTGTTAAAGTAACAGTAATGCAGGTAAAGACCTGACGATGTCTGACCTTGGATAGGACTTTACTCCTCTCTGGAATGTGTCTTGGGAATCTCAGTGTTGACTTTGCCTACAGGGATGGCTCCTTGCTGCAGCCCCAAGATCTAGTTTTAACCTCACTGATGCTAATCCAGCCAGGTGGTTCCTAAGCAGCACCTGACAGGTACTGTGTAACTGTGGGAGTCACAGTCCTCTTCTGTCCACCAGAGTCTGCAAGGACCAGTACATCATCACTTGTCTTCCCCCAGCCCCAATCCATTTTATTTTATTTATTTTGATGTTTTCAGGACAAGATTTCTCTTGTAGCTCTAGCTGACCTGCAATTCCCTCTACATGTGAACCAGGCTGGCATCAAACTCAGTGATCCACCTGCCTCTGCCTTCCAAGTGCAGGGACTAAAGGTGTGCGCTACCACGCCCAGCTCCCAATCCATTTTATTAAGGTAGGTGAAATGATGTGTGCTTATCATCTCAGCTCTTGGGAGACTGAGACAGGAGGATAAATGTGAGTTTGAGGCCATCCTAGGCTATTGAGGGAGATCTTGTCTTAAGCAAATAAATAACATAAAACATCTGCTGTGGAATGTCTTTTTGTATGCTGTGAATATGTGTTGTTCTGATTGGTTGATAAGTAAAGCTGCATTGGCCTATGGCAAGGCAGCTTAGAGGCAGGCAGGAATTCCAAGCAGATATACAGAGAGAAGAAAGGAGAGGAGAGAGAGATATGCTGTGAGCCACCACCAGGAGAAGCAAGATGTGAAAGTACCAGTAAGCCACGTGGCAATGCCTAGATGAACAGAAATGGGTTAATTTAAGATATAAGAGCTAGCTAGCAAGCAAGAGGCCTGCCATAGACCATACAGTTTGTAAATAATATTCAGCCTCTGAATGATTACTTTATAAATAGCGGATGGACCTCGGGGTCAGGTGGGACCAGAGGAACTTGGGATCAGAGAAAACTTCCGACTACATACATCTTATTAGAGTGTATTGCATATGATAGAATTCACCTGTTTCATGTGGACGACCCAGTGGGTTTTAGACACTTTATCTAGTGCTTCAACTACCGCCATCAGTCAGTTCTGGACTATTTTAATACTAGAGATGAGAGCTTTAGGCTAATTTATATTAATTGTTGTTCTACTCTGAACCACAGGAAACCACTAATCTACTTTTTATCTCTATAAACGCCTTTCCTGAACATTCTATGTAAATAGAATCACAAATCCATGATCACTTACTTAGCATATGTTGAGATCTGTGTCAGTGGTTTGGTATGCCATCATACAGGCCGACATACACAAAAATGTATTCATTCACTCGCTGATGGACACTTCAGTTGTTTCTGGGTTTCGTCTATTATGAATAGTGCTACTGTGGATGTCTTTCTGTACACGCGCCTTAGTTAATCTTCTATTACTGTGATGAAACACCATGACCAAAGCTACTTAAAAAGGCACTTAATTGGAGGCTTGCCTACAGTTTCAAAGGGTGAATCCCTGTGGCCATCATGGCGGGGAGCAGAGCGGGAGGTAGGCAAGCACGGCCCTCGAGCAGAAGCTGAGCACCTACATCTGATCTGCAAGATGAAGATAGAAGGAAAGTGAGACTGGGGCTGACCTGGGCTTGTGAAACCTCAGAGCCCACCCCAGTGACACACCTCCTCCAGCAAGACCACATCCCCTAATCCTTCCTAAACACACCAACAACTGGAAACCAAACATTCAAACGCATAAGCCATGGAAATAGGAAAATCTTAGAAGGAGGGAGAGAAGGCAAGCGTGAAATACACAGGCAAGTTTTGACATCATGATCTCCTCACACCTCACTTCTTCACTTGACCCTAGGATGAAATACCGCACCCACAAGAACATAATAGGCTTGGGGATCGTTTCCCAAAGATGCCATTGACCCCATTAAAGAACACTCTGTGGCTGTGGCCAGAGCAATCTGGATTTCTTTCCATCAGGTTTGGTGTATCTTTTAACCAGCTGACATGGCCTGGCACATTGATCCATGGTTACCTGCCTAAAAAGGTGTAGCTAAGCGTGGACCTCGTGCCGAGCTTTATTTTCATTTTATGTGTATGCTTTTTGCACCATATTCCAGAAGTGCCCACAGAGGCCAGAATCAAGGCTCATTAAAACTATAGTTAAAGATGGTTGTGAAGGACTGCATCTGTGCTGGGACTTGAACCTGGGACCTCTGGAAGAGCATCCAATACTCTTAGTCACTGAGTCATCTCTCCAGTCCCTTGTGCTAAACATTTTGAAAATAACCAACTTGCTTTCTAAAATGGTCAGTCAACCCAACTTTCAGTCCTGCTAGCAACAGGGGAGTGCACTGTTTCTTGGCATCTTTGTCAACACTTGCTAATATTGGTCTTATTTATCACAGCCATTCTAGCAAGTGGAAATGCTATCTCACGGGTCATCGTCTTCAGTGCTAAGGACGGATTTCAGGGTCAAGGCAAATGCAACATTGAGCCAAGTCCCCAGTGAAGTGTTATCTCATTGTAACTATTTTTAAAAGATTAAAATTTAAAAACTATGTGTATGTGTGTGTACCTGAGTATGGGTATGTGAATGTGAGTGCAGGGTCCCAAGGAGGCCAGAGATATCAGATCCTCCAGAGTCGGGGGTGCAAGCAGTTGTGAGCTATCTGACATTCACACTTGGAATGAAGTCCAGTCCTCTGCAAGAGCAGGAAGTGCTCTTGACTATCGAGCCAATTCCCCGACCCCTATAATTTTTATTTTTAAGTTAGGCGTGTGCACAGATTGCATCTTCACACAGACCCACCAGCTAGGCTGTACTAGCTCCTCAAGCCACAAATTATGCACTCTGAAGCCTCAGGTTGGTTCTGAGTCCCGGGAAGTCTTTCACCGTTCTGGAGAAGTGATGTGCGGGAGACATTGGAAACCTCTCACATACCCCAGATAGGCAGGCACAGGGATCCTTCGTGACAGCTTCATTGGTCAGCTGTGGGGCAGCAGAACAGTGGTTGGTGAGCCTTTCTCTTGTGTGGCTTCTCATGAGTTTAGCTGGTTCCCACGGTTTTCTTGGCCTGAAGGATCCTGCTGCCCAGTGAAAAGTCACAATGGCTCAGCAAAAAGATGCTGCTCCAAGAAGCAACCAAACACCTCTGTGCTTGTTTTTGGTTTATTTGTCTTTTCTTCTATTGTCTTGATTTGATTTTTTATTCTTTTTTTCTTCCTCCTCTCTAGTGGTTTGAAGGGGATGCCCCCCATAGTCTCAAGCATTTAAATACTTGGTCCCTGGATGCTGGCACTGTTTGGGAAAGTTTAGGAAGTCTGGCCTTGCTCTAGGAAGTATGTCACTGGAAATGAGATTCAAAAATCACATGCTATTTCCAGTTTTCTCTCTCTCTTCTGTGTGTGTGGGGATATGAGTGTGGGTGTGTTTGCACACACATGCGTGCACATGCAAGCTCACACAAGTCTTGTGCTTGCAATTTAAGAGGCAAAACCTCAGCTTCTGCCCCAGTTGCTATACCTAACTCATGCTGCCTTTGCTCCACCATCATGGATTCTAGCATTTTGGAACCATAAACCCCAATAAACTCTTCCTTCTATAAGTTGCCTTGGTCACAATGTCCTAACTCAGCAATCCAAAAGTAACTTATATAGCCTTGAACTCCTGATGCTCCTGTCTCTACCTCCCAAAGACCTGAGTTACAAGTGTGTACCACATCTGGCTTCATTATTTTCTCCTTGTTCCTTAAAAAAAAATTATTTATTTTATGTGTGTGTGCATGTCTGGTTGTACTTACATGCAACTCATGAGTGCTTAAGCCTGCAGATGTCAGATGAGGGCAGTGGATTCTTTGGAACTAGAGTTACAGGTGGCTGTGATCCACCATGCAGGTACTGGGAACCAGTCCTGGGTCCTCTGCAAGAGCAGTAATTGTTCTTAATTGTGGAGTCATCTCTTCAGGCCCCAATATTTTCCTTTTTGCCTATTATTATTAACTTAGATGATTTTTACATTTACATTTATTTGTAGCCTGACTCCCTTAATTTAAATGTGACAACCGCAACACTGTGATGTGGCTTTTCTCCATACTCCGAACACTAGATCACTGAAGTAAATGAATACGCATACTCTACATTTTATGATATGCAGTTATGATAAAACACCATGACCAAAACTGACTTCTGGAAGAAGGAGTTTATTTTGTCTCACAGTTACAGAGGGACAGTCCATAATGGTGAGGGAGGCGTGGCACCAGAGGTGGGCAGGGCAAGAAGCTGAGAGATCTCCAACAACACACAGAAAGCAGAGAAAGTCAGCAGGAGGTGAGGAGTCAAATCCCTCCCCCAGTGATGTATTTCCACCAAGGCTGTACCTGCTAAAGGTTCCATGATGTCCTCAAATCCTCGCCCACCAGAGACCAAGTGTTCAAAACTGTGAGTCTGTGGGGGCATTTCTCATCAGCAGCCTAAAACAATTCCAGGGGCCCTGACAAGAATATGAGAATGCTTAGACTTCTCTGAGGTTTAATAAACGACACTGACTGATTGTGAGTTTCGGAGCTGCATACGTGTGCTTACAAGTGTGTGTACATAGGTACACATATGCACACATTTCCTGGCATTCCCAGCTGAGTACATGTTAGTACATCTGATTTGTTTTCCTTTTATAACACATTTTATGTGGTGATATTTTGTTTGTGCTCTAACAAATAAAGCTTGCCTATAGATCAGAGTCCAGAGTTAACCACTAGAGGCCAGGCAGTGGTGGCACACACCTTTAATCCCAGCATTTAGGATCTCATGCCTTTAATCCCAGCACTTGGGAGGAGGAAACAGGAAGCGATATAGCTGGGCGGAGAGAGGAAGTGATAAGGCAAGGTAGAGATAGGAGCTTGGTCCCTTTCAGTCTGAGGATTCCTAGAGGTAAGAAGTCTTTCTAGTGGCTGGCTTCTCTGCTTCTCTGATCTTTCAGATTTCACCCTGACATCTGCCTCCGGGTTTTTATTATTAAGACCAATTATAATTCGAGCTACAATGTTATTATTGGAAAGATACAGTTATGGGCTGAGATAGCTCTGTGATAGCTTAGCACTCTAGCACCACATAGTTAATGAATAGAATGGGTGAGGTAAGCAAGATGGCTCAGTGGGGAAGGACATTTGCCGCCAAGCACAACAACCTGACTTCAATACCCAAGATCTAGACAGATAAATGAGAGAACCCTCCACATGTGCGCTGTGGCTCATTCATGCCCCCATACAATAAGTAAACATAATTTTTTAGAAAAACCGAAGTTCAAAACCAGCAGGAAAAAAATGCACACGATAAATGCAGTACAGAATTGTAGATAAATGTTATGGTTCCGCAAAGCCAACCAGCCAGCCTGTTGACAGACATCAGTAGAGCCATGGTGATGATGATGGAGGCAGGCTGGTTCATCAGGGCAAAGGTACTTCATAAGTCTGAGGGTGATTCTGAAGAATCAGCCTGCCTCCGTCTTAGGCTTAAAGCCATCTTATAGTAAAGACAAGCTTGGTTCATTCCTGTTTATGATTAAACCTCTGTTTCTCAGGGATTGGGCTATGCCCACCTGTAACCTTAACTATAAATGATTCTGTGCTGCCTGTTCCAGGAATGGCAATCATGTCTTTGTTTCAAAAAGTTGTTTATAACCATCTTGTAACCCTACCTTTGTTACGAAACGTTATATGACCACCCGTGACTACCTTGCTTGGTCTACTTTGCAAGCATGTCTTTGTTTCAGGAGGGACTAACTTGTTATGCTCCTGTGACCCACCTATTTTGCCCTCCAAATCCCCCATTTGAAACCCCCGACTCCTGAGCTTTAAAGGCCTTGTCTTTCTCATATTCCATACTGACCTCTCGAGCCCCGCCTTAGGGGGAAGCAGCCCGTGTACTCAAATTAAAAAGTTTGTTTTAATTAATTGCTTGCTTGAATTCATGTGGCCATGGTGATTTGAGTTGACAGTCTTTCTCCTCCCGTCCTTGGGATTGACTGTCCCTGTCTATTTGTGAGGGGGAAGAGCAGCCGGCATCCAAGGAAACCCAGTGGCCACCCACCTGAAACTTTTTACTCAGCTTTGCATCTCAAGAGCTTGATAGGCTCCCTAGCATTTCATTACGTTCTGAGTGAGAATATTTAAAACACCTATGCTAAAAATAACAACTGAAGCCGGTCATGATGGCATATGCTTGTGATCTAAGCATGCAGGAGGTGGAGGCAGAAAGATCAGGAGTTCTAGGTCATCCTCAGCTACATAAAAACTTTAAGGCCAGCCCGGCCTATGTAAAACTGTTAGGATCCTGTACATGTGCAGCGTCCCACATCATCAGCGGGCACTGGCAGCTATGTACCTGCCGCAAGGTCATGCAATCCCTGCCTTATAAAAAGGGGGACTCGGACCCCCACCCCTCTCTTTCTGTGTTTCCTTTCTGCTCTGCTCTGCTCCCTCCCCCAGGCCTGGCTCCCCCCCTTTTCCTCCACCCACCCTTCCCTTTTATTAAAGCTCTTTCTGACTCTGGACGGTTACTTTTCCACCGGTAACCAGCGCCACCAACCAGTGCCGTTTTACTATCAAAATCCCTGACTCTTAAAAACAAAAACAAGAGGCAAAATGCTGCCTAGAGAAAAGAGCCAGAGAACAGCGCTGTGAAAGGAAGAAATTGGCAAGTGAAATAAACCAGGCAAGAAACCAGCACACTGACAATGGGAATGAAAGGGAAAGCCAGATGGAGGAGGGAATTCTTTGTTCTGAGGCAGGAGAATGAAGGCTCGTGGGGTGGGTAAAGTTGCTTGCTGCCAAGCCTGACAACCTTTGAGTCCTGGGAGTCACATGGTGAAAGCTGAGAATCCTCAAGCCGTCCTCTGATCTCCACACCTTTGTACTTGTCTATACACACACACACACACACACACACACACACACACACACACACACACACCCCAAATAAATAAATAAATGTAATTTTAAAAAATAACAATATACCACCTTTATCCCTGATTGCAATGAAATGATTTCCATGCTTTGTTGGAGTTGGGAGATAGAACGGTAGTGACTGTGTCTGTCTTCCAGCAGAGAGATGATTCATATTCTGAGCTAGAAATGGCCTTAGGCAACCCTTGGTAAGGAACCTTCGGATGAACCAAAGCAGGTCAGGCTACAGCTGTACAGCATGCCATTCACCCTTTGTTTCAAGCCACTGCAGGAGCTAGGAACAGCAGCGTTCAGAACGAAACTGGGAAAGGGGAAACCAAAGTCCAGAGCCGCTAGCTCACAAGCAAAACAGTGTCCTTCCCCCAACACACAACTAGAGAACGGAGCTGGGAAAGGAGGGAATTGGCAAGTGAAATAAGCCAGGCAAGAACCCAGCACACTGACAAAGGGAAGGAAAGTGAAAGCCAAAAGAAGGGCTTCTTTGGTCTGACGCAGGAAGGCAAATGAGTCTGGAAAAGTATTCAATCTAATTTAGGCCAAACCTAAAAATGAGGGAGACGGGTTATAGAAAAGAACATTTGCATTTGTATTGAAATACAAACTAACAGTGGCAGAAAAACCAGGCATACAGCCAGTGTTAGTTCAAAAGATGTTCCTTAGAAACAAAATATTATTACACAAAGCATACACAATTTACCAGGAAAAGGGCCTCACAGATCTCAGGCAATCAAAATTAGGTAGAAGGTACAGCATAGTCAAGAGCTCTCTCTCAGAGGGTGGCATTGTCTCTTTCCTACCCTCTGGCTGTTCTGGAGGGGAGGTAACCTTTCTTTATCCTCTGTGTGCTGACATTGTTCTTTTGTCCCCATAGACAATCAATCTATGCATTAGGAAACAGTTTTTAAAAAAAGAAAGAAACAAAAAATTAATATCAGAATTTTCTGTGGTCGCAGGAACACAGCTCCCAACCCAAAGTGGATAAAAGATAGTTTATCCTGGAGCCAAATACGAGTGACAGTGGCCCGGGAACACAGATTTAGGTTATCCCCATTTCCATGTTCCAACATGGAAGGATTTCGTGAAGTTGTTAGAGTAACAAAACGAAGAAGGTCATCCATCAAGACACAACTCATGGGTGGTTCGATGGCTCAGCAAATAAAGGTACTTGCCACCCAGCTTGACAATCCAAGTTTGACCCCTGTGACCCATAAGGAAAATGAGAACCCGCAAGCTATTCTCTGACCTCCACACACGCATGATGGCACACTATGCTCACTCGCGCGCGCGCGCGCGCGCACGCGCGCGCGCGCGCACACACACACACACAGTAAATAAATGAATGAGGAAATGAATAAATCCATAAGTAGAGACATCCAAGAAGCAGGCTACAACGAAGTGGGGAAACCTTTGCTAAGGTCTTAGATGTTATCTGATGACACTTAGCTTTTGGTTGGTGGGAACTACTGGTTTACCGAAGGGAAACTGAGGCCCTATTGGTACATTGCAAGTGACCTACCCAGTAGCCACAAAGCTTTCAGCCAGCGACAAAGAAGGCCAGTGAATGGCTGTTAGGAGGACTGAAGGTGGCCCACGGTCATTTGCCTCTGGACTTGTAACAGCCCGAAGTCCCCCCAGTCACTACAGCTCTTAAGAGTTAGCTTTGCTGAAGGTTCACTTTGCAGGGTAGCTTCTTTCTGGAGTTTTTGTTCATGCTTCCTTTGCTCCCCCCCCCCAAATTAAGACAATAAAATGTATTCTTGGCTGCACTGACTTAAGTTATCAAGGGAACACCCAATTTACTGGTGTAAAGTCTCTCCCAAACACGTTGGTTAAAAGGAGCATGGCGCAGCCCAGTGCATCTAGCACACTGACTCGCGTGTATGATAGACGTAGAAAAGCTGTATTCGTTTTGTCGGCCTAAATCTTGGACGAAAGCAACCGAAACTAGAATATTTGGTTGTCAGGGTGAGAATTTTCGTCACCTACATTTTTGTAGGACTTAGGTGGTTTGGTTTGGTTTTGCTTGTTTTTTGAGATAGGGTCTCTCTGCATATCCCGAGCTGTCCTAGAAACCACTATGCAGACCAACCAGGCTGGCCTTGAACTCACAGAGATCCTCCTGCCTCTGTCTACTGAGTGCTGGGATTAAAGGCCTGTGCCACTATGTCCAGCTAGTGCTTAGTTTTTTGACTATGGGATTGTACCACCCATTGCAAGGTTTTAAAATTAGATTTACTGATTTTGTGTGTGTGTGTGTGTGTGTGTGATGCTAGGCTCTTGCACACACGAACCAAGTGCTCTACCATTAAGCTGTCTTCACAGCCTCTAACAGCTAACACTACAAAAAAACTGCAACCCGAGAAAAGGTTAAATATCTAATATTAACCATTTTACTATTCTAGAGTTTAGGTGAACATAGTTTCACCATCAAAAAGCTTTTTGCGGTCATCTTTTAGGTTAGCACACATATGTGTCATGATGCGTCTTTCTCACTTGCTCCTCCTTCTGTACTGTCCTGCCCCCATTTCAAGCCTTTTTAAAAGCTGTAGCTCAACACAGTGAGTTGAGTCCCAGTCTGCTTAGGGCTACAAGACTCTACTGCAAAAATTACCATTTGAAAAAGATAGCACTTTTTGCTTCATTTTAGGCAGACAAAATAATCGGTGCAATTGTTAGCTGTAGGTCTTTAGTTTATTGAACTTCAATGGCCATCTATTTAGACTAGAAAATGCAGTTTTTATACCTCAGCCTAGATTAGGGACCTGAACAGTGTCTTCCTTTCCTACTTTACCTCTTATCTTTCCGTTCATTTCTTCAGCTTAGCCATTTTGTTTTAAATAATAAAACATTCCCAAATGTGTTTAAGTAGTGCCTTCTGGGATATCTTCAGCACCTGTCTTTCTTA
>CABHPQ010103070.1:661-11645 GCA_902168405.1 Peromyscus aztecus
GCTCTTTTACTCAAGGAACTGTCTTCCCAGCACAGAAAACGATTCCTGGATTCTGACACGTTTGTCCAGTGTATGTGCAGACAATAACCTCTGGTTTACTTACATCCCCACAGAGATGGCAGGGTTCACCAAAAAAGTCCAACAGTAGCTGCCTCTGGGTGACTCTTCTACTATGTGTTGTAAAATCACTCTATGTCATAAAAGCTGCTCAGTAGGTAGCAGTTCCTGGAAAAGCAGTGAAAACACGTACCTGGAACTTATCTCCTCAATTATAGGTATTTATGATAGAGAAGCAACCAGCGACCTGGGAATGGATGAGGGCTCTAAGACATTCACCACAGCACTCCAAACAATGGCAAAAACTGGAGACAACCCGAGGGTCCCAATCTAGAAGATATTTAAGTTAATGATGGATCAGGATAATGGAATCCTGTGTTATGATAAACAAGTGAGTTATGGTGTGGTTTTCCTGAAGACTGAAAATATATTATTGAGGATAAAAAGGAAGTAGGGCCAGGCTCCAAAGCCACAGGTGTAAGATGATCCTTGTTTCAAAGAGACAGAAATATTAGTCGACTCGTTGAAGGCAAGAGCTGCTGTTCGACATTCTTATATGGTCTTAAGTTGTTCTGCATGGTATATGTATCCCACACTTTGCTGTCTTCTTCAGAAAAATATGAAAACAACTTAAATTGAGAAGATTAAACAATACTAGGGAAACTTCATCCACATTCCAAGTGGTATGCATATGTGTTCATGTACTTGCATTTAACCTAGAAAGGGCCATGGAGAAAAATATAAACATCTCAAAAAGTGGAGGGGGAGGGTTGCATGAGACGTATAAAAGCCACTAAGAAAAGAAACACTGCCCTTCAGTTAGTATGTGATTGGAGGTTGTTTCAGGAGGTGATGCTGGGAGGGGACAGGGATGCTGGGAGGGAAGGGGATGCTGGGAATACGAGGTGTTCAGTTATCTCGCTGGTTACGTCATCAGGGCACCCAAAAGCTCCCTTGAGGTGACCCAGAGGCTCAATGCTAAGAAAGCAACCACAGATGAACAGAACAATGCGTGACAAGCATGCTCCCTGCAGCCTCGCTCGCTGATGACGAAAGCCTTGGAACAGCGACAGCCCTCACGGGGAAGGTTTGGCGAGGCTGGCAATGGCAGCACAGGCCTATAACAGGACACTGCAGTCCCCAATCCCACAGGACCTCAGAGCTAGTAGATTGGCCCGAGGCTTGCTGCAAGTTTAGCATGTCCAAAGCCTAACCTTGAACTAAAGAGGCTTTTGATAGCCATCCTTGACCTCAGCATGGATATTTTAGCAATGTTTTCTTGTCTTGATGTTGCCTTTGAGTCCAGGCTACTTTTGAGGTCCCACCTCCAGTGCTTCATAAAACACCGCTTTTACCTCATCTTGCCTTACCAAAATCCAAATAATTACGAATTCTCGAATAGTCCAAAATTTTAGAAAATATTCAAATAATGGAATCTTATTATGTCACTTAAACATACCTTTTTCAGCGTGTTGTCAGATGTTTTCATTAATTACACATTTTTCTAGTTGTTAGATAATAAAAAAATAGGATATCAAATAGTTCGTTATCTTTAAAAAAACAGAAGTAGGTATCTTCAAATTTTTTAAAACACTGAAAAGACTTAAGGGGATCTATTAAAAATTTAACAAAGTTTATAAATATGAAATTATGAGCAATTTCAATTTTCTTCTATATAGGTGTTTTTAAAAGCCCAAAGTAAATTCTGGTGATTTTCCATCTCATAGAAAGTAAAACAGAAGTTGGCAGAGGCAGTGGCTCAGGGCTGTTGATAACCTTCAGGAGGATGAGGCAGGGGGATGGATGCAGCTTGGGCTACATCCCTGTAGCAATAAAACAAAAGAACAACAATAGCACAAACACACAGCAACAGTTCCAAAACAACCAAACGAGAACTTTCTTAGTCAGACCACCCCGCCTTCTCTCCAGCCAAGGCTCAAACTCAGTCTTTCTGATTCCAGGTTATTTCTCCTCAAATGTGTGTAGCTAAGCCACATTTTTGTTTTTTAAATAATGCTTAACAGAATCTTAGTAAGTGTTGCTGTAATTTGGATCCTAACCCTCTCCTCTAGGCCAGTGTGGTCTGGGAAGGATCAGTCCCCAGAGTGGTGCTATCAAGAGGTGCAGAATCTTTGAGAGGCAGTTCTTCCTATCACTGCAGAAGTGTCCCTGAAGAGGAGAGTGGGACCCCAGAACCCCTCTTCCTTTTCCCATTGCTTCCTGCTGGCCACAGGGTGGGTGACCAGTGCAGCTTCTTCACTGCATCTGCCTAACATGCTGCCTTGCCAGAGGCTCACAAACCATACAGCCAGCACCTCCCTGAGACCTCCAAAGTGTGAGATGAAAGAACCTTGCCTCTCCCTAACTTGGTTATATCAAGTATCTGTTACAGTAAGGGAAAGCTGAGGATCCCAGAGGCCAAGTGTTGCTTCCTATAAACAGGCACACACTGAAAGGCTGGTATACAGGACTTTCAGCAGGACTTCTGGGGCCTTTGTAGTCAAGGACACAGGACGATGCCGAGGGTAAGAGAGAACATTCTGAGCTCCTCCAGTGCATTCGGATGCACATCTCTTCTGTTTCATTTTATTTGCATTTTGGTTCAGGTTCTCTCGTGGAAAATCTTCAAGGACATCTTAGGAATGTCTTTTACATAACATAATTTGGAAATGCTAGCTCCGTAGAAAACTCCATTCTTAAAACTGAAGCAAGAGCAGTGCACAAAAGCCATTTCCAGGTGGTAGGAACACTGACCTTCACAAATCTGCGGGCTCCCCAAAAACAAACATGGGAAGGTCACACTGCTGCCAGGGTGTGCTTATGCCCTTCAGAGATGCCACTGTGACCCCAGGTGATGGGAAGAACACACAGGACAGATCCTGTTGGCAAGTCCACGGAGGCAGAAGACTTAAGTCTGCAGATGTCATTCTCTGAACCCCAGAATTTTCCCCTCCATGACATGCAGAAGATGGGGAGGTAGTGAAAAAATCCTAGCTGAGGGCCTGCAGCAAAGTCGGGAGAAGGCTTACCGATGCCAACTTCCCTGGTAACTTTTGCCAGCCCGCTCCTTGTCTCCACGCGCAGTAACTTCATAAATGAATGAATGAACTGGTGGGGGTAGGGGAGCGATTTTGTTGTATCTCCTTTGCCAATTCTAATCAGTGGGTAAGAGCCTCTTGGAGGCTTCAGGCTGAATCCCTGCTGTGATTGATTACTAATGTCTGCCTTGGGCATAGGTAGGAAGTGTGGCAATATTGTTGCCCTTTTTTTTTTTTTTCCTGAGAGTTGGGGAATAGCTAAATAGTCCTGAAGACTGAGCTGTTTGGGCAAGGACACATGGGAGTCAGCCCCCAAATTCAGGTTTGTTTCATACTCTGATAATCTTTATTTAGATCTTACTCTCTTTCAACTACTGAGCTTCTAAACTCTTGGCTTTGGTCTCTGTAATAGCCAAGCAATGGTTTTTCTATAGCATTTTTTTTTTACTCCCTTTCTTTCAGTCTCTTGCCAGGGATGAAACTGTTTTTACTAAAAGGGGAAAAAGGGAAAAAATACATATGAAAAAAATCACACATCCTTACCATGTGCAAAAATCGTGTTTGGCATCGAAAATATTTTTTTCTGAGGCCAAATGGATTTTTTTTTTCCTCTGCAAAATGAGTAGAAAAAGAAAGTCATACTTTTCCAAAAGCTGGTATTGAATTATTGGCCCTGGTCGGTCGCTGTCACTAAGGGCCTCTGGTCATGAGAACTTGTGATACTGGGGGAATGGGAGTCCTGGGGATTCTGATGTTAGCTGAGTCTCTTCCCAGGGTAAGGACAGCAGCACACAGCACACAGCTCAGCAGTTGGCAAAGCCATCATCGTGAGTATTATAGGGAGCTGGATGGAGAAGACAGCTGGACTGGATATTTGTGACAGCTCCATCAGACACTAGCTATGTTACCTTGGGCAGAACCCTTAACATCTCTGAGCCTTAGTCTGATCATAACAATAAAACATACAGTAAGCAGTCCCTGCATCCTGGCATTTAGCCAGTTGCCACAGGTAAGAATGTCTAGAGAATAAGACAGGATGCTGTGAGTTTAGTACAGATGGACACTGGGGGACATGGGATTTCCCTAGTCATTCTAGGGTCTCACCTGTGATGTCATAACAGAATGCTTGATCCTGGATAATTTACAAATGATAAACACGCTGGTGATTAAGTCTCAACACATGGATTTACATGTCAGATTCAGACCATTGGAAATCTAGCTTATTGTGTGACACAGCAAGGCATGGAGTCCTTCTAGCCACAAGATGCTCAGAAAGAGAGGCAAAGAGGAGAGTAGCCATTCAGGGAACCTGGGACCCCAAAGTGCAGTAACAAAGCTTGGAAAGGTCACTGTGGCAGAAATGGAGATGGTAGAGAGAATTCTGGAGCTGGCATTTAGTTATTTTAGGGAGAATGCATCTGGGTTGGAATACAGTGGTGCAATTAAATTCTTGAGGTGGCTTGGGGAGACAATGAATTTGTCTCTCAAGGCAGAGTTAGCTGTGCCTGGGGCCATGGTGATAAGTGACCTAGAATTGCTTTCTACAGTCCTTGACCTCCAGCTTAGCATGAACACTGCAGCCAGGGGTCCCTGCTTGATAGCAATGGTTGAACATCATGGTTGAACTTGGGTGCTGCTGGAGGCATTCCTGAGGAGCATGGAAGGAGGACTCCAAGAAGTTTTACTGAAGGATAAGCAGATTTGCAAAGCCATGAGGCTCCTAGCTACAGGGCTCTCACCATGATGAGGATGGAGAGGTAGGGCCATCAGGATGGTGGGATCTTGAGTTGAGTTACCCCAAAGTGAATGAGGGGCTTGGGGCTCCACAGGAAGCCATTTTATAGCCCTTTTAGAAAGATGTCACTTCCCTTTTTAGGATAACAAGAGCAGGTTCTCATCAAATGCATCTGTGTAAGCTCAAAAATCAACTAGCTTAATGAGCATCAATTCCTGCTACATGGGTGGGAAGAAAAGGCCAGCGCTGGCTGGGCCATAAAGGGTGATGGAGGTCTACACAGACCAGGTTCCCTCTCCTGTTCTGGGGTGCCAGTGGCACAAGAGGTTTTGCCACTAGATTCAGAAGAAATGTCAGAGCCATAGGCTCTGGCAGGAGTCTGTTGTCACAGTTCAAAACCTTTAGGCACAGGGAACCCAATGGTTCAAAGGACATTTCCTGCCCATTCCAGATGCTTCCTTCATAAAAGCATCAACAAACTGCATACCTATTTATCCAGGACCCCCAAGGTCGTCCCTTTACCTATTCAAGTATAGCTTGAAGATGCCTTTCTAGGCTTGGGGTGGGCTGACCTCACAAGAGGTGTTCTGCTCACCTCCATTTGGTCACCTACAATACGCCCGTAGTATGTGTTCCTGTCCACAGAATGGAAACCACAGGCCTTCAGAAGGCAGTTAGGAGACTCTGCCATCCTTCTATGCAGGCAGGTGAGAGCCTCCAGTGAATACTTAGCCTCAAGTGTTACCACCCAGTGCTGCTCCAATTCTGTCTTCCTTCACTGCCGGTACCTTTGTCCCTTGGGAGTCCAGGCAGATCCCTTGAGGGTCATGTCAGAAGTCAGGAGGAACATACTGTCCCATACTGTCCCTCGAAGCATTCTAGCCATTTTTAGACATCCTGGCTTCTATTCACCTGGCTTCCTGGCCCAAGGCTGCTGTCTTCCTGACCTTGGAGCCTCAAGGGAGTGGTGCTTTGTGTCTGGGAGTGGTGATGAGTTATCCATGTATTTAGCACTCACGAACCCTGTAGCTCAGAAATTGAGACTGGAGAACCCACCAGCTATGTGGACACGAGGAGGTACTAACTGTTAAGGGATCTTGGTTTCCTCATCCATGGAGAACCTGTGCCTACACTCACTGGAAGAATGTTGGGAAGCATGCACAGGGCTGGGACCTACTGTCTGCCATTTACTCTGGCTCACAGGCAGCTGGTGTCATCGCTGTTCGTCACAATTCCTGTGGCAGTTCCAAAGGTGGTGACTATTGGTGTAATGGGACATACAGCATTCCACTGTGGTGTTCAGACCCAGGACCCGCTTTGGAGGTCATGCTCACGTCTCCAGGGCTGGGGGCTATGTCCACAGGTCTCATGCCTTCCCATAACCTGAGAGGGCTCCCGAGCTGCAAGGCCACCAACACCATTGGGTAGCGCTGGTCAATGCAGTGGCACCCAGGAGCATGAGGATTACTTTGGGACAATTCTTGGAGGACAGAGCTTGGGTAACAGAGTTTGGGTAGCCAGCCCTCTGGTACTCTGATGTCACTTGCCAAGGTGAGGGTCCAGTTATGTCGTCTTCCTCAGACTCTGCTTGAGCCCTTACAGGTGCCTGGCTGGTGCTGAATGCTGGGCACTAGGTTTGGAGTGCTTGGTGCTGGATGCTGGGTGCTTGGACAGAATAGACACATTTTACTCACAGACCCAGACCTGCGGACAATTGAGTAAGGCATACAAATGGGGGCTTACAAACAAGCTCTTAGATTTCCTGTGTGCACAGAGCAGAGGGTGAGGAAATTCCTTTTCTTCAGCCATGTGAAATAGGGATGGATGTTTGCTGCATGAAGAAGGACCCTGGAATCCCAGTGTGTGTGTGTGTGTGTGTGTGTGTGTGTGTGTGTGTGTTTGTGACAGGCAGGTCTTGATTCTGATGGCAGGGATCTTAGCCCCAGGTCTCCCCCCCACTCCCAGCCCCCCTGGCCTGCCTCCCAGGCTGGGCAGTGCCAATCCACAGCCAGTGCTGATGCCCGATGGCTGGACATCACTTTTCTTCTAAAGAACAGGTCATATCCTCACTTGTCTGGGGGCAGCCGTGCACACAACCTGACGATGGCAGTGTTACCTGGGCCGTTTCACCTCCTGCTTTGGGTTCCGTGGTCTCGTGGAGCAGAGCTGTCTCTCAGGATCCACAGCCTGGACAGTCCATGGTTCAAGGTCACAGAGGTCAGAGAAGGCAGAGGATCTATCTGGCTTTTTCTCAACTCACCCATGGCCCAGGTAACAGCCAGGTGTCTAACACTCCGGCAGCCAGGTAACCAAGGTTGGAAAGTCACAAGTTAATCAATGACTCAGGACACTTACCAAACACCCCAGTTCTTATGCCCATCAGCTGCCCCCACAGGGATAATAAAAACCACACAACCAAACCAACCCCAGCTAGTTGGATGACCTTGGGCATTCTGTCCCCTTGACTTACCTAGCTCTCCCTTAGTATGAGCCTGCAGTTCAAAGGGACAAGTGTAAGGAGGGGAGGGAATCTCAGGGCTCTGTTCCTTGGTGAACTTGAAGTTGGAACGGGTGGCTCAGGTCCAGCCTTCCTCGTGGCCTCTGACCTCCCCTCCCCCCTGCTATCTTTAAACCTACTTGTACTGGAATGTGCCCCGGTTTCTTGCCCTGTGCAATGGCCCAGAGTCTGCAACTCTGACCCTGGAAACCTGACTGATCACATCTCCTCCTGCAACCTAAGTGCCTCCTAGGGCAGGGGGTCTTTGGCCCTCCCTCTGGTTGTCTGGCTCTGGTCTCTGACCAGAAGTAACTGTCGGTATCTTTTCTAGTGCCTTAAGCAGTTACAGGGCACAGAGCCACACAGGCCTGAAGTTCCTCCATTCCAAGTAGTTGTGTGCTTCCTCAGGGAAGGGGGTGCATGGGACAGGGCTCCAACTGCTAGCCAGGAGCCAGGCTTCAGGGGACACAGACAGAATGGGGTGTCCTAGAAAGACCCTAACCCAAAAGACCTTTGTGTGGTGGGTCTGTGGTCATGTGGTAACCTGATTCCAGAAAAGCTGAACCCACCACAGCCAGGAGGATGGGCTCCATGCTGGGACCCTCACGCTACGCTTCATCCGGATGCAAGAGCACACAATAGAGCGTCGTCGGTGGAGAGCGAGGGTATAGGCCCGACTCTGCCCTGCTCCTCCCTGGGTGAGTGCCCCCTTATTAGGACCAGGTGGAGGCACGTCCAGCACTGTGGCCTCTGCGCCCTTCCTGGCAGCTTCCATGTGCGCCTGCACTCGGTTTGTTTTTTCTTCTGACCTGGCTGTCTGCTTAGTCTTCTCTTAGGCTTGGGGAGTGGAGCGCCCAGTCGATATCTGCTTCCCCAGCAGCCCTCACGAGCCTGTGAAGCAACTCCAGAAAATGACTTCCACTCCCTTCATCAGGCCCTGTGTCCTTCCTGCCCTGGGGTGAGTGGGGGATGTTAGCTCTGATAAAGTGAGAGAAACAAGCCTCAGGGAGCATGCGTGATACAGCTGCCCTTCTCTTCCTTCCTGTTGGGGCTGGGATGAGGAGCAGCCACTGAGGGCTGGCTAGAAAGACCCAGTGCCACTCCGCAGGGTCTGGCACAGTGTCCTCCACTGCTCTGCTTCTTTAAGAGAAACAGGAGGCCAAGATTTATTGGCTGCCATGGCCCTGCTGCATGTGTGGCTTCCGTGTTTACAGGCCTGGAGAGGGTTGTGCAGAGGTGGCGCGGTGGAGTATGGGTAGAGAATGCTGCCATTCATGGTGGCGACTGCAGCAGGACTTGGTGTGTAGCCCAGGGACCAGGAGGCTTGTGCATATAAAAACCCAGCCCCGGGATGGATGTCCTTCTATGCTGGTTATAGGTGGAGAGGGCAATGACAGAGGACTTGGCCCTGCCACGTGCCTTGACCCTGGGACTGGGGCTGGCAGGAAGGTAGGCAGAAGAGGCTAGCTGGTCATCCCCTTGGAGTGTACAGCACCAGTGAGTGGAACATGGTTTGTCCCCAAAGTTTAGCGCAGACTAAGATGCCAAACCAGGTTGCAGTCTGAGCCTTGTTGATAATAAAGGGGTGTTTGGGAGGGGGGCGGTACTCAGGAATACGTGGGGGTGCCCAGTGGTAGTTGTGTGCCATGGTCAAAGTCCCTCAGTTCTGAGTCTTCGTTGCTCTTTCAGTTTGGAGTGATGATGGGTCTAGTCCTAGGGTGCTGTGGGAACTCAGTCCATGGAAAGTGCTGGACTTAGTACACACATGCCGTAGTAGTTTGTGTGTTTTCCACCCCCACTATGGCTAACGGATACACATGCAAACTAGCACCGCTTTGCCAGCTGTAGGTTGTGGCAGGGGCTCTTTCTAACATGAAGACGCTGTTCCATTATGTCACTCAAGGTTGGAGGATGTGATTTACAGGCGTCACCAACCAGGAGCCAAGTTAGCTGTGTCAATATACTACAAGATGTCTCTTTTGATCATTAACTTTTACTTGTGAGAACATTCAAGTGTTTGTAAAAATAGAATATGTTTACCCACTGTGTGTGTGTGTGTGTGTGTGTGTGTGTACATGCAAGAGGTGGCTGAGGTTTAGTGTTGTGTGTTTTCCTCAATCGCTTTTTCACCTTAGGTTTTGTGACAGTCTCTCGCTGAACCCGGGTCTCACCAATTCAACAAGACAGGCTGGCAGCAAGTCCCGGATATCGTCGGTCTCTGCCTCTCCCCCTCCCCACTCCACCAGTGCTGGATTGCATGGGCCTGGTTGTCACACGGGTACCGGAGATCGGAACTCAAGTCTCCATGTTTGTGTGGCCATCTCCCCGCCCTTACTGTTTAAATGCATTCCTTCTGCCTTTCTTCTCCCCCCTCTTCTTCATCCTCCTCTTCCTCCCCTCCCTCTTTTTGTTTTTTGGTCCTCCTCTGTCTTCTTCTGTCCTGTCTTGCTCCTGACTGGAGTATCTAAAGCAAACTTCAGACATTGTATCTATCATTCACCTATAAATACCTATGTACTGATACTAGTTACAAAAAAATTAGGTGACTAAAACTGTTGTCATACTGTAAAAGTAAGCAGTATAGTTTTTAACATCATCTAACATCCTGCTTTTGCACGGTCTCATTTAATCTTCCAAATACTCTTGGGAATCACGGATATTGCTCCCGCCTTTTGATGGCCGTCAGAGGAAGGGAGGCCTCAGTAATCCATAAGCAGTCCTCTACTGCAGCTCGAACCACGGCCATGTGACTCCTGCCGGCAAACCTTCTTCATTTCTTTACACCTTGACAAATGTTTATTCTTCAGTCCCTTGATTTTAGACAACTTAGAGGAACCTGGGACCCAGTCTTTATTGCTTTGGAGTTTACAGCCAGACTACACTCGTGCTCTACTAAGCTTGGTCCAAGGCCCGGTGGCTTCTGCGTGGCCTGAGAGCTAGTTAGAAAGGCCCTGCCCAGCTCTGCTGAATTGCAATCTGTATTTTAACAATATCCAAGGGCTTCATTTGTATGTCCTTGGAAGGTCAAGAATGACTGGCTAGGTCCCTGTTCTCAGCCTTGGCCACACACTCAAATGCCCTGGGGCATTTTGAAAAAGTCCTATGCCTGGCCCACCCAGAACAATGAAACCAGATCCCTGCCTCGTGTTTACAAGCTCTCTAGGCAAGGGGGATTGGGACCCAGTGTGATTGTTTTAAAGATAAAGGATCTAAAAGCAATGAAATCTCTAGCAGCTACTGGGAACACAGTAGGTGCTAAATTAATGCTCCCCATTTGTTTCTTTTTGCTGTCTAGCTAGGACCTCCCACAGAGTTGGGAGCTTGGGTGGCAGATTGCCTTTCCCTGGCCCAAAGACATTCTTTGGCCACAAGAGCCTTTGACTGGAATGTTGTTCTTTGCTGGGAAACCCTGAAATCATCAACTTGGGGCCTTTTGTGGGAAGTCAGGCTGCAGAAAACATGAGTGGGTCACCCCTCCCCTCCTCACTCATGACCCGGGCTTGCTGAGTTGGAGAGTTATAAGTAGAAATGAATAAACAAGGAAAGGCTTGGACACATGTGCAAAGAGCCTTTTCCTTCGTGGCTGGATCCCTGACCAGACATTATCTCATTCGGCTCTCTCCCGGCAGGTGATGCAGTGGGATGTGTGTGTGTGTG